>OVAP01001355.1:13540-24596 GCA_900406295.1 Aurinia saxatilis | reverse complement strand
AACTCGGCGTCGCAAATTTCCCTCGCAAATGGCGTGTTTTCTTGTAGTGTATTAACCGCAAAAAAAAAAAAAAAACAATTATCACAACTCATCTCCTACATCTTTCTCTGACAGGCCTTCCTCCCCAGAGCTTGATAACTCATATCTCATCGAGAAATATGCTCTGACTCTGATTGGACGAGTGACAAACAAGAAAGCACAAAGGATCTGGTCCTTGATCCCCTTCCTGGCCGACTACTGGAGACTACCATCCAGACCAGTTGGTTCGGACCTTGGCAATGGTTTTATCCAGTTCTGTTTTGAAACGGAGAGTGATATCACTGCGGTACTAACCAATCGACCATACTTCTTTGCCAAATACATGGTCATCCTCCAAATATGGGAACCAAACTTAGATCCCTCGTTTCCATCCCAAATCTCGTTTTGGATCCAAATCCAGGGCATTCCATTCCATTCCATTACATCACCTAAAACGTTGGTATATAGAATTGGAGACGCCATTGGTCATCGAGTTAACTCTGAAATCACACCAACTTAGGCTCGTATCCTTAGTTAAGATCAATGGTTTCGAACCATTAATCAAGCAAACAACGTTTGGATTTCCCTGATGGCACGGAGAAACAATTGACTCTTCTCTATGAAAGACTTGATAAACACTGCAAAATATGATGTCGACTATCCATGAGGAAAATGACTGCGATGCAAGCAATGGTGCTGCTTTGGAAGTGGGGACGGTACAACCCACATACTACTATACAAATAATACCCGAGTATAGCAAGTCTCCAGGGATATACGCACATCCAAAAAGTATTCCACACGCCACAACTCTCGCTAGGAGTACAATACACCATGAATTATGGGAGAGTCAACAACAGAAACTCTAGCAGAGGTCAATATGAAGTTAACAGATACTCAAACAGAGAGAATCATGGCGGTACACGGAACTATGAGAACCATATGGGGGATGATGCTCCCTTTTCTCACCATCGACAATGTGGTCATGGAGATCTTCGCGATACCTTAACTCGTACTTCTAGTAACGTTATTACCCATATAACAATCAGCCTCGGTCAAACAATGCAAAGATCCCATCATTCCTCCCAGAGGAACATAACTTACCATCTCACAAGTTCTAGCTCAATCCAAAGATTCAGAACTATACCATGTTGAAGAGACCACCACTGGAAAGAGTTCACTACCCTGAGGAGATAATCCACCCCTCACCTCCAAAGACTCTAGATGAAGCTCTCGGTGAAGTACGAAGCGTCATGAGACAATATTCAAATTGTGCAGACCCTGATGAAAGTGTTGTTCGTAGAGAAAGGACCCAAATAGCTGAAGAAACTGGCCATATCCAGGTTAACGCAGAACGAATTGTACAAGCTTTGATAATAGGAAAAGAAGTTGAGGGTGCAACATACGATGATGATCCAGCAATATCTCAACTGGCTAACCAAGTCTCCCTTTCTCGGCTTGGACAGGAAGCCGACAAGGGTGGTACTTCCTCTGTTCTAATGCGCGCAAGCAAGCGCAAACCAGGACGTCCACCAACTCGCAGGAAAGTTTCAGGAAGTCTTATACATCTTCCTACTTCGAATATCAAGAAATGGCTCAGCTTTCAGAATTATGCTTCTCCTCGAAAGAGACAAGAACTCAAACATCCCACAGAACGAGGAGACCAATGTATAACTATCACGGGCAAATATTGCTCGCGGAATTGTCCCAGCTACCTCAAAGGTTTGATGGTTTCCCAAAAACCATCCAAATTCCAATGAGTAGGAAGCTGGAATTATCAGGGGTTGGGGAGTAACCCAACAATTCGTAGACTTAAAGAGATACATCTGAATATCTTTCCCGAAGTCTTATTCCACACGGAGATAAAACGACCGGACGATTTTGTTCTTCGTAAATTACAGTGGATGGGTTACTCGTCTCATGCTTTAGTTTCTCCCATAGGACAAAGTGGTGGCCTTGTAATTGTTTGGAAACAAGAAATAAACTTCGCAGTTATCTCTTCTTGCAAACACTTCATAGACACACACACTGTTTTTGAAAATAAATATTTGTATGCAACGTTTGTTTACGGTGAACCGGAGCGTACACAATGTCGCACGGTCTGGGATAAACTACAAGCGATTCACCTCTCACGCGGTGGTCCTTGGTTTCTTAAAGGAGATTTTAACGATATTTCAGATAACTCGAAGAAAGTGGGTGGTCCTGCTCTGCCTGAAGGAATCTTCACAATTTTCCGCTCCTTTTTATCTGCAAATGACCTCTGTGATTTACAACACTCCGGCGATCCCCTTTACTGGAGAGGGACTCAATATAATCACTTTGTTTGTAGTCGATTGGACAGGGCCATGGCGAATAGCGAATGGATGGAGTTGTTCCCCATGTGTCGCAGTGCATACCTTCGTTTTGAAGGATCTGTTAGTGTTACATGGTTCGATAATTCAAGGCAAAAGAAGCATTGGGCCTTTAGATTTGACCGCAGCCTTAAAGATAACGAAGAAGTCAAAGCACTGGTCGCACACGAATGGACCAGTTCCCATGGAATGTCCGTGGACTATAGAATCAGCTACTGCCACCAGGCCATAATCAAATGGACGAAAGAGAAATTGAAGAACAACCTTGTTAAGATCAAATAAAAACAAGAGGCGTTGGAGGCTGCATTATCCGATGCCACACCTAACCAAGACCTGATCAATGAAATCACAGCGAGTTTACCAAAAGACTATGAAGCAAGAGGAAAAATATTGGCGACAACATAGTAGAATCTTGTGGTTACAATCAGGAGACAAAAATTCAAAGTACTTTCATGCTATAACTCGAGGTAGAAGAGGTACTAAACGATTCTTAGTTATTGAAGATGATTCTGGCCAAAGTTTTTTCAAGGAAGAAGAAATCCGAATGTCATCCAACATTATTTCGAAGAACTATTCAGCGGTATGGGTACACGCAACCTGGATCCAGTAACAGAGGCCATCCCACATCGAGTGTCAGCAAAAAAGAATGCGAAGCTGATAGCACCACCTACTAAGAAAGAAATTAAAGCTGCGTTATTTTCCATGCATGGGGATAAAGCCCCGGGTCCTGACGGGTTTTTTAGCGAGTTTCTTTCATGCAAATTGGGCTACAATGGAAACTGAAATAGTTACAGGAATCCAAGATTTTTTCTCATCCCGATTACTTCCGAGAAATATTAACAACACTCATGTCAGGTTGAGACCTAAACATCAGGCGCCTCGCAAGGTCTCGGATTATCAACCTATAGCACTTTGTAGTGTAAACTACAAAATCATAGCAAATTTGTTATCCGCTCGAATGCAGCCCATCCTACCGACGATCATTTCAGATAACCAATCTGCCTTCGTTAACGGCCGATCAATACCAGATAACGTTTTGATCACACATGAGGTCTTTCACTACCTACGTATATCTGGAGCTACTAAGCGGTGATCCATGGCCGTTAAAACTGATATGATCAAGGCCTACGACCGCCTTGAATGGGATTTTATTCGTTTGGTCCTAAAATTTTTTGGCTTCCACCCGAAATGGGTTACATGGATTATACAATGCATAAGTATGGTTAATTACTCATTCTTGATCAACGGCCCTGCTCAAGGTCACGTCTCCCCGACTTGTGGTATCCGACAAGGCGATCCACTGTCCCCGTATATTTTCATTCTTTGTAGTGAAGTCTTATCTAGGAATTATAATAAAGCCCAACACAATGGATCCCTACCCGGTGTATGTGTCTCTCAAGGTGGCCCGCGGGTCAACCATCTTCTCTTTGTAGATGACACAGTGTTTTTATGTCGATCGGATGAAAAGAGTTGTAAGGCGTTACAACAAATCATTAAGACTTTGAAGCGGTTTCAGGTCAGCAAATTAATTGTCAAAAGTTGGCAATCACCTTTTCATCCAAGACTTCTAGTTCTACTAAGGAAGCTGCTAAACACATTCTACTTATCCAAAAAAGGGAGGGATTGGTAAATATCTCAGGCTCCCCGAGCATTTGTGAAAAAAGGACGTGTTCACATCCATTGTCGGCCGTATGCGACAAAAAGGCATCAGTTGATCTAACGTTTTTTTCTTCGGCAGGGAAGCAAACTCTAGTAAAATCGGTTTTATCTTCTATCCCGAACTACATAATGTCATGTTTCAAGATACCTATAACTTTATGCAAACGAATTCAATCAAAAATGGTTCGTTTTTGGTGGGATTCAAAACCTGTTAAGAGAAAGCTAAGTTGGATCCCTTGGTATAAAATGATGCTACCAACTAAAGATGGAAGGCTTGGGTTCAGAGATATAGAAGCTTGTAATACTGCTCTTCTCGCCAAATTAAGCTGGAGGCTTCTCACTAATAAAGACTGCCTCATGGCTCGTATTCTCTTGCACAGGTACTGTAAAACCTCGTCGTTTATGTCTGTGCAAGCAATGGGTAATATATCTCACGGCTCGCTGGGCATACTGATTGGTAGAGACCTGCTACAACAAGGCACCGGCAAGAATATTGGTCAAGGCAAAGACACACTGATCTGGGAAGACAAATGGCTCTCAACCAAGACATCAACCTAGGCTATTGGTCCCGCACCACTTGAGTCTTCTCTCCAAACGGTTGATCCGCTGATCATCCCAAATTCAAATCTATGGGACATCCCAAAGATTCAAGAAACTATACCGCACCATTTGCAGGGCATTCTCAACATTGTTCCTAGTAAACTTGGTGGAACTGATCTTATTTGTTGGCTAGCGACTGCTTCCGGGTCATACACAACAAAAACAAGATATTGGAAAGCTAGAGAAACCAAAGGAAACATCTCCCTACCTGCACAACTCCACAACTTTCCATGGAAAGCACAAATCTGGAACCTTCAAATTGCACCAAAGGTAAAACATTTTCTCTGGAAACTCATTCATGATGCTCTACCATTAAGTTTTGCCCTAGCACAACGGGCGGTGGACACTGCCCTAGCACAACGGGCGGTTCCTATGGACACTCACTGTCGCCGATGCGGAGATGAGGAAACCATTGTGAACATTCTTTTCTTCTGCCCTTTCACACAAGAGATATGAACTGCAGCTCCTCTCCATCCCGTGGCTCACTTTACGCGCACAGAGACTGTTGTTACCATCTTGCCAAAGCTCAAGACTTGTGTTGCACTGCCCCCAACTGAAATAGTTACAACGCCATTGTATCCATGGATTACATGGGCTATTTGGAAAGCTAGGAACGATCTAATATTCAATGATCTCACACGCTCTACTTCTTGGATACTGCAACTTGCTCTCCACAATGCAAAAAAATGACAATATGCACAAGAGATGCCACTAAACAGCTCACAACACATACATGCAAGTCCTACGTACCCACTCATCCGCAGAAGTGCTTTGCTATGTGGATGCAGCCTGGCATGAAACTTCACGAAATGCGGGATTCGGCTGGGAAGTCATAATGAAACCCCTATAGGAATCTGCTCAAACAGAATTCCTGCTCACGGACTAACACACCTTCAGTACTTGCTGCTGAAGCCCTCGGACTGCTCTACCTTATGCAGGACCTCCAGACTATGGATTGGCTGAATGTTCATGTCTACACCGACTCACAACAGCTTTTACGCCTAGTCAACTCACATGATTGTCATTCGGAGATCGTTGGTATACTCCAAGACATCCGTCTACTCATATTTGTGTTTCAGTCTATCTCTTTTTCTTATGTACCTCGTGCTGCAAACATTGTTGCCGATAATCTTGCCCAAGGGGCTCTACGCTCCTTGGCCTCTGTTTTCTGATACTTGATTTCAGTAATAAAGTTTCTTTCCCGACCAAAAAAAAAAAAAANAAAAAAAAAAAAAAAAAAAAAACAATTATCACATCTAAAACTACTAAAAAAAATTACTAGATACAAATAAAGACGACAACACCATGAATTTTTGTTACATAATAATAATATTAGTCTGGAAAGATTCCAATTTTAAGAAGAAACATACAACATTATAGTCAAAATTTACTAAATTAATTTAGTTATTATTATATATATATATATATGTGTGTGTGTGTGTGTGTGGACATGAAAATTAAAAAAATTATGTTATTATTGGGAATATATCTGCTTAAGGTTAGCTTCGATGTCACGATGCTTAACCAACTATCCGAGGAATTCACCAGACGTGACAGTAAATCAACATTTCATCGGGTTCAACTTATGTGTTGGTTCAGTTGTCTGAAATTTTTCTCTAGATGGACGATGTGTTCCTCCTCTTTGAGTGATTTGACGAGCATGTTATTGATATATCTTTCCTGGTCCTCCCGAGTTGATCAGTGAACATTTGTTGACCAATCACTGATATGTCGCCCGTGCATTTTTCAAACCAGACGACAGTATTGTACTGACCAATGTTTGATTTTTGCTTCATTTTTAATAAATTCTTCGTCTTGCGCATTTGGGGAGGGGGGGGGGTATGATCTTTCCTCCGGTAAGTTTCTTCGCGCTCTTCATCAATCAGGAAGGTTTCCCCATATGTAGAATCATTCAGAGGGATTAGTTAATCGGTTGTTATCCTCGTTCAGCTGAGGCAGATCCGGTTGATCAGAGTTGTGGATCAATGGTGTACTTTGGGTCATTGTAAACAATCATCCAATTTTATGTGCTCCATCGAGGGTTGAGAAATCAAGAGTTGCAGGATCGACCAGGAGCTTCTGAGGGTCGTGCTCAGCGAGATTACCCGCATGTTGCAAGTTTAGCTTTGAGTAGGGAACGCTTCGTGTTTAGGTTTGAGTAGAGAGCACTTTGAGTTTCCCAGCCAGCGCAGTGTTCAACTTATCCTGATATTCCTCCTTCTTAAGCAGAATAGTAAGCATGTCATTTATAGCTATCGAGTTTGCACCTCTGTGCGTGATTTTTGTGCTCGGACATGGGGGTGGGTGATAGGTTCTCCTGTAGGATTGAGGATTGGGTTGTTCGTATTGGTCCATTCTCTCTATCCACCATTTTCACAGATCTCTCATGTATGAGGATTCTTCTGAATAAGAAAGATAAGAAGTCCCTATAGTTGATGCCAAATTGTGTGAGTCAAAATTCACACATCGAGAAACTTGTCGGTAATTTTTTAGGGATCGTAACATCCTACGTTTTAATCTCCAATACAAGCTGTAAAAAAGGGTTTTTTATATATTGAAAAGTGGTTTCAGCACAGAGTTCTTTCTTGCCTCGAATCGTAGGAATTTCTTAATTAGAAAGAGATGATTAAACTTCCTAGACCTAGATCTTCTTATATAGTCGTTGTGAACCGGCCTAATTAGAAAATTTCAAATTTCCTAACTTGCCTTCATTTTTCTTTCTCCGATATCTTCTCAATTCATCCTTTATCATCTTTGGCGGTTTGAAACTATGACTGGTTTGTGCATGGTTTCGTTGATATTCAGCCAATCACACCCATGTGCTATGGAATTCGCACTCAATATTATTTTGGCCTACTAAATGTGATGCCTTTTTCCATTTCTCACACATATTTGACTCTGGTTACATATATCGAGTCAGTTCATAGAACAATGTTGATTTAAAAAAATATATATGCCCTCAATGTTATTCGAACGCTTGATGCCTCAATGTTATCATTGATTGTAAATCAACAAGGGTTCGAATAACATTGAGGGCATATATATTTTTTTGTAGCTCCGACATGATCTTGTGAGATTCTTGATGTTTTGAGCTGCATTTCCTGCCATGTAAATAATATTACCCGAGGTGCAACATCTTTCATGAAGTCTAAATCGGCTGCCTTATAGCTTTGTTAAATGTGTTTTACCTCTAAAAACGTTTGGGTGAGGCTCCTTGATTAGTTGTGTTTAGGAGGAACCTTTCCGCCTTATAGGTTTCTTCCTTAGCCATCTAGCCTTGGGATATGTCGTTGCTGCTCTCTTGAGCTTGGGTACTTGATTTTAGTAGATGTTCGGTCTGATGACTGCATCAATTTTGTGTCACTCAGTCGTATTCTTTTACAATACAGTGACATATTTTTCAAATTTATACTAGATATGTTTTATTGCTCACTT
This sequence comes from Aurinia saxatilis, assembly GCA_900406295.1. Taxonomy (NCBI): domain Eukaryota; kingdom Viridiplantae; phylum Streptophyta; class Magnoliopsida; order Brassicales; family Brassicaceae; genus Aurinia; species Aurinia saxatilis. The sequence continues at coordinate 16,535 of OVAP01001355.1, read as the reverse complement.
TCATTTTTGCAAATATTATGTATGTTCTTTCATTTAGAACAATGTGTGATCAACACGTAACTCAATATTTTGTTTTAGTGCTCTCTTCATGTGATAACATGGATTTAAAATTATTTTTGCATGTGTGAAATGTCGGTTGATATATGCCTTTTCTCATAAACTAAGATTTGAGTTTTTTTTATATGATTTCTATTCAGATTATTTGGTCCAATCTATTTCAAATATGTTGGAATCGTAAAACCGAATTAAGAAAAATACGACTATTAAATAAATTATAATAAGAACAGTTTACAAAATTATAATAAGAAGAACATAAACAACAAACTAAAAGATCAGATATAAGAATTTAAAGTTTTCACGGAGGCAAGAGATGAACTCTTTGTCCTTAATTTAAAAAATCGGTTATAATGTACTTTGGCTTTAAACCGATTTATGAATCTCAGGATATAACCGATCATGAACTATACTAGAGTACACCGAGATATAGAATCAAATAAACTAGAACTAGGATATACTCTCATATTAATAAACCAAAGACTTACTGGCTAGTAGAGACGAAAAGCTAAAGAGATCTTTTGGAACTAGAGTTTTCTGTGTTTGAGGATGAGAAATAATAAGAGGCAATGCCTCTTATTTATACTCTCTTAGGACGGCTAGGGTTGAGGACGAGATGGGCTTATTAGGCTTATGGTTTCCGTGGCTTGGAGTGCACCCTAAGTTTTCCGAGTCGGTTATGGAAAAAAGAAACTTCAAGAATATATACCTCGCAAAACTGGCCCATTCAATTTTCCAATAATAACTCGGACAAGGCGAGAAGCCCCACAAGCCCCCGAGTCTCATGACCCAATGACCCGCACCCGGCCCGGCCCGGTTCGGTTCGGTTTGGCGCGTGTGTGGGGAAGTTCCCTCTCTCCCCAAAAACTTTTGAAACTTGATAGGAGTGTAACTATATATAAGGGAGTAAAAAATACTTCCAATTTCCGATGTGAGACAAATTTCCCACCATCCCAAGCTGCTAGAGGATGATCGCATAAACAGTTCGAAACATATGATTTTGAAAACCGAAAAATTCTTTAAAAAATTCAATCCGTTTAAAACGATAAGCGGAAAACGGATTTTTTTTTTTTTTGGTCAACTTATATTATTAAAAAGGAGTAGAATATACAAAGAGAGAAAAGCCCATAGATACAGCCCAATGATAAACAAAAGAGAGGCTAAATAGAGAATCAAAAACCAAAAGAAATGAAGGACAATAAAGAAAGAACAAAGATCAACTACGGTGATGAATGGAATCTGAAAGAAAAAGAGAGTACAACCAAGAGGGGGCACCTGAAGTTACATAAGACTGCCACCTGTTTTCAGAAGTCACACTTCGAGCAATGAAAAAAGCCCCCATGTTAGTTGAACGTTGTTCTCTCTCGATATTTCAATATGAAATGGATGCTAAATAGTTGCGTAAATCCATCCCATAAGATCGAAAAGATGGTCAAGCATCAGGTCTAGTGGTAGCTCCTATTAATTGATGATCTTCTAAAGCAAAAACAATCTTGTCAAGACGGTGATCGATTATGCTTGATATTCCCATTTGAAAACCTGAAAAGAAGATTCTCTAAAAGTAGAACAAGGCCCAAAAACTCATACGGCTATGAGGATGACTGTACCCCACTCATCTGAAATGACCTAGGAACCTCCTCCTATATAATCTTTTTTATTCCAGGTAGCTGCTATGTTGCATTTCAACCATCCAGAAGGAGGGGGTTGCCAGGAGGTTGCATGAGGTACAAGTGGGGTTGGACTTGGGGTAGAAACAGTAGAAGAAGAACTAGTACTATTTTCAACTATGGATTGCAGTGAACCATTGTTCCATTTCGTAAAAAATCTTAGTACTAGTGTCCAAGAAATCAAAACATCTACCCTCAATAACAAAATTGTGCCTATGTTTTCAAATGTACCAGAGGATCCAAGGAATAGCTTTGCAAACTCTAGTTTTAACCTGATTGTTCTGGATTCTAAGAAAGAGCTCATTGAAATTCTAGTAGATAGAAGAGGAGTGAAAACATGTTCTTGGTGTAGGGAAATTCAGAATAGCCCACAATTGTCTGGTCCATGTGTAGGTAAAGAACATATGATTTGTTGATTCTCCTCCTAATCCACAAATTTGGCATCTGGAATCAACACGCACACTTTTTTAGGGGAGAATATCAACAACTGGGACAGTATTTGTGATGACTTTCCATTGAAAGTGTTTAATCTTTAAAGAGGTTTGGAGGGTCCATATGCTATCTTTGAGGCAGTTGATTGAAGGTTGCGCAATGGATAATTGAATAAGATCAGAGTGTTTAGTATCCATGACCAAAGCATAATTTGTACGGATTTTTTAATTATAATTGTAGAAATTGCAAAACCGATAAATTAAGAAAAATTGTTTACAAAATTATAATAAGAAAAAAATAAACGAAATTAAAAGACCAAAAAAGTGCAACAGTAAAAAAAACAGTCAAATTTATGCAACTTGCAGAATTTGAGTACAACAAAATATACAACATAGGAAAACATAACATCATTATGTAATATTTCTATCATCAAAGTTTCATAGTTGGATTTTATTTGGAGAAGCAATAACCATGATTTGGCTGGCTATCTAGCATCCACAATACAGTAGGGAAGAAATTAATGGAACGCGTACTGTTTAAAATAAAAGTCAAGGTTTTCGTCTATCTCATGGACCATTCATCCTCAGCAAGTCACCATTGAAAACGATTCAGAAAATTGACATATGTGGTTATTTAAGACTGTTGATATGTGGTAGGGTATGGCCAGCCAATTCGGTTTTATTTAGATAATTAAATATAACCAACTAAAATAAGAGACGACATAGATTTTTTTTTTCTTTTTATTTATTTTATTGATGAATGAGTCAAAGTTATAGTTACATTGATAATGAGATATGTTGAGAGGGAGAGAGATATTTCATAAAATTGAAGGGGGGGGGGGG
>OVAP01001355.1:0-13533 GCA_900406295.1 Aurinia saxatilis | reverse complement strand
AAAAAAAAAAGGGGGGGGGGGGGGGGGAAAAGGAAGTGTTAGACTGTTAGGTGCATGGATGGGAGTCCGAGGCAGTGTATGGTTTTTGAGAGACAAACACACACATCAAACCACTTGCACACAACACACGTGTCTCTGTATTTAAGAACTTTAAAAGTTGTGGTTCTTGTTAATTCCTTCCTCATTTTGTTCTAATTTTGCGATTAGACATTTTTTCTTAATCATTTACAATTCCAAACAATGTGTTATTATTGTGGAAAAAACCCTAAAAAATATACCAACTATTTTTCATTTGCAATAAAAATATATAAATTTTTGGCGTTACTATATTAATATACCAAGTGATTTTTTTCAAATTAATACACGAACTTTAAATAACGTGTAAAAGTAATTTTGAAATTTCGGTTTTATCCTCAACTTTCTTCTTTAAATTATTTTTTATTAGATTTTGAAAAAAAATCAGATATAAATATGTACATAATGCCAAAAATTATAAAATAAATTTAAAAATGTTTTATATTATGTTATATGGTTTCAGAGTTTAGAATATAAAGTTTAGGGTTAAAACCTAAACCCTAAAATTATAAACCTTAAAACTGGTGTTAATCCTTAAAGCCATAAAATATAAACTATAAATTCTTAAATCTTAAACCCAAATATTTATCAAACACTAAATCCCAACCCTACAGATTTTCAAACCCTAGTTCCTAAAATTTTTAACCCTAAATGTTACAAATCATATTGGATTACCATTTTAAACTCTCGGTTTTAATTTAGTGTTTACAATTTTAGGATTTAGGGTTAAAAATTTCCAGGATTGTGGTTTAGTGTTTAATAAATATTAGGGTTTAAGGTTTAAGATTTTATGGTTTATATTCTAGGGCTTTAAGACTTAAAACTATTTTTAAGGTTTATAATTTTAGGGTTTAGGTTTTAACCCTAAACTTTAGATTCTAAACTCTAAAACCCTATAACATAATATAAAACATTTTAAAATTTATTTTATAATTTTGGCATTATGTAAATATTTATATCTGAATTTTATTCAAAATCTAATAAGAAAATGATTTAAAGGAGAAAATTGAGGACAAAACTGGAATTTCAAAAATTACTTTTACACGTTGCTTAAAGCTTGTGTATTAAAATGAAAAAATTAATGAGTTCGTGTATTAATATGGAAAAAAATTCACTTGGTGTATTAATATGACAAAGCCAAAAATTTATGTATTTTTATGGCAAATAAAATTTGAAAGCCTTTTATAAGACACTTAAGAGAACCTATAACTGATGTTTTCATAGTCATTAACAAGCTCCCGGAAAGATTCATAACGATCGTAGCTATGCATGTGTACAAGGGACATCAAATAGAATCATGACACAAACAAGAAACATAGTGATCTAATAAACTCTTGTTACCAATAGTTAATTAGAATAAACAAGAAATTCCTTTAATTGGCATGAAAGAAACCATAAAATCTGATTAAAATGTCTACTCCAAAACTCTAAGACCGCGACCATACACTTCTTTATTCATGTGCCTCCTCAAATGAGGGAGAGCCCTTTCTTAGTCCAATCTACATTTCGTATAAAACAAAAGAAATTCAAATCAGTACATAGCTTTTAAGTAACAACAGAAAGCAAAAGATAAAGCTAAGAAATACATAAAGTATGAAACGAACACATCAACTGAAAGCACCTTAACAACAGTGTCAGACTTTGACTCCACAAGTGAATCCTTCAAATTTTGAGCTTGAGCAGGTCCCTGCACACATAAATACAATTTAGGTCAACATATGCAAAAGAGAAAGAACACTAGTCTATTATTTTTGCTCACTTCAACTCAGATATATCAAAAACGTAAAAATGAAAAGCACAAAAACAAAAGCATCATCCTCTTATAAAATTCAAAATCTAAACAGTTAAAAATGCATTAATTACCTTCCCCACTAACAAAGCATCATCCCATCACTAACTAAGATCATAAACACATCTAATTCAAAAAAGCACCACAATTCAAACAAAGTCTCGCTTAACCCAACCGTAGACATACCAAATCCAGATTTAGAGATCTCCGTATCCACACACACCTCCTACAACATCTCGTGGATTGGAAGCTGCATGCTAGACATAAAAATGATTGGGTCGCTGATTCAAATCTCAGAGCTTGGGTACTAGCCAATAAATTTCACCTAGAAGAGGGAAAACGATGGTGTGATACAAATTTTGGAACCTTTCCAGTCTTTTTCATATCGGTATAAGTATAAAGGAAATTGTTCACTATTACAGTTTTCCACTAACCAATAAATCTTTGCTTGATAATCAAAGAAAGTAAGCATAATGATTTTTCAACACCTTTTGCTGGGTTTGACAGGAGCAAATGAAAATGAACTATCTCTAAAACAGTTTACAGTCTAATCAAATCAAATTCAATATGGATTTTACCTGGAATCGACATCGTGGTTCCAGCGCTTATACATCATGAACTTTTAACATCTGAAAGAGACACGCAAGAGAGAAAAACGCAGAGATCGGGCAGAGAGAAAAAGTTGCCGGAGAGAGAAGCCGGGGACACATCGGCGGTTGAGTTAATCTCGTTTTCCGCTGGTTCTTGCCTTGTGACAGCAACGAGAGAAGGCATTTCTGCCGGTTTCGTTTTCACCGGAGCAAAGATGAAGAGAAGAGAAAGTGACTAAATCTGAATTGATCGTTCTTGATCACGAAAAGAGAAATCGCCGTCGCGAGAGAGAAACACGGGAGAGATATATGTGTATTAAGGGTAGTGTAAACTTTTTACATAAAAGGCTGGCTATATCTGATTTTGTTTTTTCTATCATCTGGACGTATTATTGAAAGTAAGTAATACAAGGATCAATAAATCAAAATCATAAAAACTATAATATCACAAGACTAAATAAAGCTATCTAGATACTACTGAGCTAACCATGACTGATCTTGAAACATGAAAATTCTTCTTAAATAGAGTCTAAACAATCTCCACACTCTTGAATTTTCGAATCTTGTATATTTGCTTTGTCAAATCTCCTAAATGAAAAGATAAGCTCCTACAAGGGGAAACCGAGGGAAAAGACCTCAACCATAAAGTCTATCTCCAGAGTAATTATCTTAAAAGGAGAAATAAGCCCCAGCCTATCAAGGGAAACCATAAGCCTAACCTAACATCAAAACCATAAGCCTCAACCTAACAGAGAAACCATAAGCCTCAACCTACCAGGATGAACCACACGTCGCACGATCTAACCGAAGAAGATAACACCGAGAGAAGAGAAAAAAACAAAAAACATCCGGTGGCAGACAAAGGATGCCAGCCACCAGAGAAGCGAGAGACCGGTATATGTGATTAAGGGTGTGAAAAATTGGATATATGTGATTAAGCCATAAAATATTTACAGTTATGCCGAAAATATATATATCATAATGTTTTTAAAATTTATTGTAAACTAAATTTTAAAATTTTGGAATTTAGTTGTTAAGAAATTAATTATCATATTGAGTTAAGAAAACAAATTAATTTGCTAATTTTAGTAACTATAAAAAAAAAAAAATTCTAATTCTAAATCGTTACAACAAGGTGACTGGCGAAGTATGAACACTAGAGTGACCGTTCACACGAGATTTGGCCGGCAGACGTTATGAAAATTGGTGTCAGCCGTTGAATACACTTGTATCACTCGGCTGCCATTTATATTATATTATATTTAACTCGAATTATATCCAAACCCTTCTCGAATTAATCAATGATTGTATGATAGATAGTATTATTACTGCAATTATTGCCAATATATTAATTCGCTGGACCATTTTTGATATGTCTAGTGCAGCAACCGATAGCAATTGCCTAATTGGTGAGACATATTACTTTGAAGAGATATGAACACATAATTAAATAATAACTGTAGATTGCTGGTGTCTGGTAGTTAACATGCTGAGTTTTGGAATACTGATACTCCATGAAGATTCATGAGTTGAGAATGTTGTAAGATTTTGACTTTGATTCGCTGAGTGATACATATTTGAAATTTTCTTTTTCTCGTGTGACGTTCTCACAAAATAAGGCGGAAAATTTTCAAAAATACGATTGTTGTGTATATTTTCCAAAATACCACATTTTATAATTCCATCTATTTTTTAAAACATACCAATTTCAAAATAAATTATCATTTCTAATATTTAAAAATGTCTTATAATATTTTTTTGCGGTTTAGGATTTAAAATTTAGGATAAAAACCTTAAACCCTAAAATTCTAAAGTCCAAAAAGATTTTGAGCATACAATTCCTAAAATCTAAATCCTAAACTTCACATGTAGTTCTGTATTTTTGAAAAAAGTATTTACAGAATTTAGGGTTAAAATCGATTTTGAGGCTAAAGTTCTTTAAATCTAAACCATAAACTTTACCTATAATTCTGTATTTCTTAAAAAGGTATTTACAGGATTCAAGCAAAAATTTTATAAGATTTAGGGTTAAAATCTAGATTGGTGGTATTTTAGAAAACAATTACCACAAAAGTCATAGTTTTGACAATTTTCCAAAATAATGATGAATTTGAATCAAACCATATTATAATAGTACACAAAAACCTAACATTCCAAAGCTTCATTTTTTCCATTAAAGTCTCTATTGATACTTTTTTTAGAAAAAGAAGAGAGAGTTGACACCATATTGGAATAAATCAAGAAGCAAATGTAAACCTCAATCCAAATTCAATGATAAATTATTGAGGATTTCAGCTCAAATCCAATTTAGTTTTGCAAACTTGTTTTAGCCGCAAATAGATTGGAGAGTACCAAGACACAACTGAGTTCGTCTTTCAACGATATACTTTTAGTAATAGTTATAGCACCTTACTAGCTATAAAGAAATCACACATGATACTTTAATCTACTCTTTCCGGATGATCTCAACAATATAAATGATTTTCAATTCATCGATGTTGTAAACAAAAAAATCGAATAGTGAAAAATACAGGCCGGCGAACAATGTCTCCAGAACCAGAGCTCAAAAAGAGAAACCAAATATATTTAACAACAAAGGCCATGAAACAATTCTAAAGACAAAACGATTAATCCTTGATATAGAAACTACCCGAAACAAAGACCGAGCAGAGATCACAAAAGGAAGCAAATATACATAGGCGAATCTTTCAATTAACCCTCATCCTAATTACCATTCTAACCAGCGAAGCCATGAATTCAATCCACCTTGCCTAAATCTTATTCAATATCTACATAACCAATGAAACAAGGAATCTCACACCAAGACGAATCATATTAAAAACACGATTAAATCCAACTACATCAGACCATATAGACATTGAGAACTACAAACCTTCACGCCACTATGAATCAAATCAGAAATTCGCTGCCTCACTGTTGATAAAACCCTAAAAACCAGAAAAATAAAAAGTAACAAAGAAGAAGAAAAGGGATCTCTCCCGATGATGGCTAAGGGCTCGAACAACCACCATAGAGAAGATGGAGACAACAAGAAGAGTTAGCTGTTCAGTGACCTAGCTGTCACCACCTCCAAAAGCTTTTCTTTAGAACTAAAGAAATTAATCAATTAAAGAAAATTAATATGACTTAGTAGCGTATAGCCACATATGTACTTACTATACTCCCTACTCCATTTCATTGTAGTTATCGTTTTAATTTTCTGCATATATTAATAAAATATTTAAATTTTCTCTTAAAATCTTCATCTATATATTTTTTTGGGTAAATTTAATCAAAATCAATAGAGAATTAAATAATTAAGTAAATAGTAGTGATAATATAGAAATTAACTAAATAGTAGAGAAACAAATATTAAACCATAAATATCCTTGTCATTTTGTTTATTTGCACATGTCATTGCTCTAAAAACTGCTTTCTTCGGTGACACTATTTATCAGGCACAAGGATAACTATTTGTTTATCACACTAACTAATACGATATTCTGATAAATTTACTTATGATTAATTTATTACGATAACAATAGAAATAACTAGTTCTACGAATTTTTAGCATGCTCAGGTATTAAAATCTCATACAGTACTTATGTTAACTTACTAAAATATTAAATATATTGTATTATAATTATATTTAATGATAACAATATATTTAACACTTAAGTAACAAATTTAACTTGATAAAAAATATAATAACGTCCGTGTTTTGGAAAAAAAAGTGAAAATTAAAAAAAAAGGTATTTTGAGAATAAATCTTTTCTCTTTATTAACAGTTAAATTAGTTGTTCACCTAAGTTTTCATTCATCTGTTGTCATCCAGTGGTATTTCCCTACTTTTTTTTACTCCTTCAGTTCTATACAGAAAAAATAGTTTTTTCATACATATTAAAAGAAAAAGGTTAATGCTCAACAATAAATACATATATATATATTTATATTATACAGTTTTCTATAAATCTAAATCAAATGTAATTTAAACGTTAAAAAATCACAATAAAATTTTCTTAAACTGTACAAAATTATGACCACTTTATAAAAAATGCATTAAAATGAAAAAAAAAATCATCTTTTAAAAACAACAAAAAGTATAAAAATCATTATGTAAAGAAAGAAGTTTTTTTGTTTATTAGACGTTGGTTATTTTATATTTATATTTAATATATGGTGGTATTGCATGGATTCTCATTCACTGAAATAAAATAAAAGAAATTACCTTTGGACACGTATAAATAAAAGTATGCAAATTTCAAAAGATTATTTGTAGATAAAAGAAGTTCATCTTTAGAAAAGGAGATGAAAATTTCAATTTCATATTTGAAAAAGAAACATTGCTCTTGCACAGTTGCACTTAGTCAACCCGTTTTTTCAACTCTTTTATTTCTAGAATCAGAACTTCATGTACGCAATGTCCGTGTACGCACTATTTAATGAGTATTAAAATGTTTGGTGTCCTAAAAGAACACCATCCTTTTCAATTAGTTCATTTTTGACCTGTTGGAGACTGCAAAACCAAGAATCGTAGATGATTACGCACAAAATCAAAATATACTAAACAAGTCAGCATAAAAGCAGCAGATGAAAATTGGACCGAAAGAGAAAAATCAAGTCAAACACCTATAACGTACATTCTTCATTTCCAAAACTAATTTTATTCCAAAAGAATTTTATGAACCTCTATTTGATTATTCCTAAGAGAGGAGAACATTCATTACCCAGTTAGTTTCTGTACAATATTTTCATTTTTCACTATTATATGTTTGCTGAGCTACCTAGCGAATCCACGTTTGCCCTACCCAAAATAGCTGCCCAGATTATTCCGCGACATCCCAATGATTGAAGTGCTATTCGCATCCTTGCCTCATGTTGCATAAACGGATCCATCTACGAATTGTATCAGACGGATGGAAGAATTAACATAAGAAATGCTATATGTTGATCTTGCAACTATCATCATACGAAGTCAGATAGGTAATGTTAAGATGGCTCCATCTGATAATAAACTCAATAACTTCGGTTAAAAAAATATTGAGCTGGAGATAGTCTGTTTACATGTTGGAGGTTACACGGAGAGGAGGACAATCCCAATAGACCGCTCGTAGGAGCTTCCGCTCACTGTTATATAAAGTTTCACAAGTGGCTGATATATCTCGTATTTTACCCGTTTTTAATATAATAAACATATATCTATTTATATTTTAGAGTCTATATTATTATTATTAGAGTTCAAAAGAGTAATTTTATATGAATAGACGAGTTTTGGAGTTTTGGAACAATCTAGAAGAATTATGGATAAAAAATGGAACAAACTTGAAGAGACGAAAAAGGAAACAAAGAAAAATGGCAAAAACAAAACATAATATCGATTGACACTACTCTGGTGTCGATCGACACACATCGGATAATCAACCAATATTCTCTAAATCTCAAGATCAATAAGATTTTCATATTTTTATTTGCAAATCTACCATTCTTAAAATCCGTCCTAGACCCTATAAATACTTCGTTTTGGCAATTGTTTAGGCTCATACTTTAATTTACTTTACATAGAGTTTTTGTGAGATTTTTTCTAAAACTTTTTTATTGATTATTATTGCTTTCATTCAATTATTGCATGATTAATTGTTTGGCCATGTCTGAATAGTTTATTAGTTAGGTTTAGGGTTCTTAGATTAGGATAATTTTCCGTTAACCTTAAGCATAATTTATTAACCATTAATTAACTCTTCTTCCATATTGTTCTTATTGCTACATTTTAGCTTGATCATTTGGAGTCTAGATCATACGGAATTTATTATGCATGAGAGTGCTAATAAATTGCTGGAATTAATCTTAAGAGAGCTAGCTATCTTTTCTCAGAGATATTTTATATAGAATAGCTAGTGAACAATTGAATCGGTTTGTTAATGCTAGTTTAAATTTCATAGGATTTCTTAGAGAGATTTGGTCTTTCTAGGGATTAAACTAAGATAGTTAATCTCAACGAGAGCTGGATTGCTTGATTGCATTGTTCATTTTCTAGAGTTAAGGTTTTCATAGATTTTCCCTGATGGCTGTCGATCGACACCACACTAATGTGACAATGTCGATCGACACAGTTCATAGTTAGTTTCAGAATTGATTCTTAGTCGAAGTTCTCAAAGTCTAGCGTTTGTTTTAATTGATTTAAACTCCTTAAAATCAATTGGTGTATGCCTTAGTTCATTAAACTTAAAACCATCATTCTTGATTTCATTTATAATTTATTTAAATTAGTTTTTTTAGTTATTCGGTCTTCGTGGATTCGATCCTTAAGTTCTATAACTGATATTTGTTGTGCACTTGCAGTTAGAAATACATAGGGTAAAACTTTGTGTATCATGGACATCCAAATCGCATACATAGCAGTAACACTACACCCAACCATCAAAAAGAAGATGTGAAACATTTATTTCTCAAGACATTATTGACTTGTTAAGAAGATATAAATGTTTTTACTTAATTATGATGTGTTTCGTGGTGAGTTTTTCTAAATGGGAATTTGGTGTACTCAGTTTACCACAATATGGAAAAACTGATATTTGTAAATTGAAATACATAAATAAATCGATAATACAAAATATTGATACAAGAATTAGGAAGAAGAACAAATGTGCAAAGGCAAGATATGATCTTTATCCTTAATTCTGAAAACGTCACGTAGTGTGGCGTTCCAAATCCCAGGATACACCTGCAATCAATTCCGTTTTGCACAACTCAATAATAGATCTAACGGAACGCTAAATTTTGTGTTATAGTCTCAGACAAAAAACAAAAAAAAAAGTGAGAGATTTTGTTGTTGTACATCATGTTAATCATGTTTATGGTATTGTCATTTTTTAGAGAGGAGGAATGCTTTTTATATAGCCATAACAAAAGACCAAATATTAAAGTGGAGGGATAGAGCATAAATTTCAATGAATTTTTATGTCACAAACTTAATCATTTGATTTGTTGTTACAAAATTTAATCCAAAAATATATTTTTGTTGACTTAATTAATCAGCATAATAGAAAAAAATTTAGTCTTAAAGAATATTTTTTTGAACCAATGGCCCATTAGTCAAATACCGAGGCTCAAACCTGAGTCTGGTCCGATATCTCCTTTCACCGAAGTGTATGCAAGGTTTTTGAATCTTGCTAAGAGTTCATCACTTTATATATCTGAAGATTTTTAATCCAAACTTCCAATTTGGGATATTTGCTAGTTTTTACACGTAGTAATATTTCAGAAGCTTTACAACCTTTATGCGTTATCCACTTTGAAGCTTTATTTCTCACTAAAATCAACTTCGATTTTGATAAGTGAATACACTATGGTATAATTTTAACTGCGAGGATTCGATCGTGCCTGAAATCCGGTCATTCCAATTGACGTCTCCATCATAAATTTTACCAGAAAATGGTCGTAAACCCTTTTATCAAAATGAGTTCCAACAATCCCCCACATAAATAGAAATGTTGCCTAGACACATGACTTAATAAAAAGAGACTTTGGGAGTATAAGTGAAAAACGGTATAGGAGCTGCTAGCTTTTTCAGCTTTGAACCAGACACTTCAATAGCTATTGGGTATACTGAGACAACAACTATAACCCAACTTCATTCTCACACATTACTATGTTCTCTATCGTGTTCATCGTGTCCTTGAACATGCCTGGTTATCATGAGTAAATTTAGAGAATATAGTCTTTCATTCATTCTCCTAGGAAACAGCCTCATTTTACACTCTCTAGGTGGTAGTTCAATAGTCTTTGTTTTACGAAGTCTCTTGTAGACGTCACAAACATATAAGAGTTATGTAAAATATCTGATAGGGGTGATATTTTACCACTTTTTAGCATAGATTTTCGGTGTTTTTTTAAATGAAACCATTGGATTTAAGATTAAAATTATTGAATTTCACATTTTCTTGCTTCAAATTGTTTTGTGAAAATAAGGCTTTTTAGGTCAAGAATAAGCGTTTTTTACCAAGTTCAGCAATTCAACATTAGAAGTCCGGGCCCAGATGAAGATGATGTTTATCTTGGATTGAAATGATGTTTCAAGGCAATAAAGCCACGTGAGTCAGCTGTCACATGGGCATGAAATTGTGTCATTTAGCCTCAGGAGCAAGGAGTTAAGCCCAGATCATGGAAACGATGTCAAAATGAACCCCAAGGGTGATGAAGGCCCATTCGATCGACCGCCTAGGAGAATCAATCAAATGCATGTGGATAATCATTAAACCTTATGAGAACGTTCTCAGATAAAGATCGTTGCCACTTAAAAGTTATCAAGATCTGTTGGAGATATTCAAAACATATTCAAGACGTGTTTTTAGAGCATATTCGATGGAATCACTCCCTTATTCGATTGAATCCGAGTAGATTTTTCCAAACTTTTGGATTCTCATCATAAATCTGATTCCTGAATTCTCTCAACTTCTAAGACGACCTCTGCACAATAAATACAGAAGCCACAAGAAGAAGAAACGACACGAAATTCACAAGTTCACTAGCATCCAAGCGAAATAGTTCTTAGAGTTTGTTTCATTGTTTTCTTTCTTATTATACTTTGGATTTGCTGCCAAAGGAAGAAATTTGTCTTCTCTTTCTCTGAGTTTAGAGAAGCTTTCTGAACTGTGTGGGCTAGAATTCAGACACAACCAAAAAACTTGTCTTACGAAAACTTTTAAGAGATCGTCGATACTTAATGTATGATGGCTCAGAAAGCAAGGACAAAAGACAAGGAACAAGTTGCAAAGAGAGTTCTCGAATTACAAGCTGTTAGGACTTAAGCTATTCGAGAGATAACAAGTTGATCTAAGACCTACGAACTTAGATCCTATATATAATCCTAACTAAACCACCTTGGGGCCCAAGCTCCTTATGGTCCACCTTCCATTTTCTTCCGATATACTTCCATTTCTCCGAGATGTGCTAGCGATACTCATTCTTTAACCTTTTTGCTTGACGACGCTCAGATTATATTGTAGGGTTATGTCTTGACGAAGATGGAAATGGGCCCACGACACGGAACTTGGCCGTTTGGCTAGCTACGAGTGTTTCTGGACCCACGAGATTCTCTGATAATCTCGTAAGTCGTATATGTTCGGATAATAACCTCGTTAAAAAACTTGGTAAGGAAAACCGCATGGGAAAAGACCTTACCGAGGGAAAAAGAGTGTGACCTCGGATGTGAAATATTCATCGTGGGTTTCCCATTATTGATGGTTGTAAACGTTCGATCCATCAGGGTCCGCGGGAATACTTGAGTCGTAGAGTTTAAATGGGAAGAATTATGCGGGCCATGCATGGTAACTTGTCCACGGGACGTGTAGAGGGACATTGTCCGTGGTACATGTCGGGATAATCGTGGCCCGCGAGCTTATAGTTGAGTCATAGCTTGCGGGCTACGCGATGGCCATGGCTCACAGGACGTGTCGAGAGACTTTGTCCGTGGGACGTATCGGAAGGTTTGGATCGTGTGTCGAGAGACGTGACCCGCGAGCAACACTAAGAATTGTGGCCCGCAAGCAATACTAAGAATTATGGTCTGCGAGCAAGCGAAGAGAGTCATGGCCCGTGAGCTTTGTGTTGAGTCATAGCTCGCGGGCTACGCGATGGCCACGGCCCACAGAACGTGTCGAGAGACTTTTCCATGGGACGTATCGGAAGGCTTGGATCTTTGGACACATCAGAAGGATCATGGGACGTGGCCCGCGAGAATTGCTAAGCATTGTGGCCCGCGAGCAAGAGAAGAGAGGTGTGGCCCGCGAGCTACGTCATGTTGTAGTTCGCAAGCTTCGTGATTGTGTGGCCCGCGCGACGCATCGAGAGACTATGTTTGTAGACATAATCGCAAGGATAATCGATGAGAGTCTTGATGAATTGGAAGGATCATCAATGAATGCCTTAATGAAACGGAAGCATGGCCCCCGAGCCATGCTTGAAAACGTAGCTCACGAGCTACGGAAAAGACGTTCCCCGCGAGACACGCTTCAAGTTGTAGCTCACGGGACACGATGAGGATATGGCCGCGAGCCTCATCTTGGTTCGTAGCTCGCGGGCCATCATTGCGGGATGGCTATGATGCAAGATTTTGATCTATTGAAGGTCCAAACCCATGTCTGAGAGTTCCATTATCCTTCGGAAGATCAAGTTAGGCTTTGCGAAGACAATCAGAGGGAACTCAATGGTTCATCGGAAAGGTCTGACTCGCGGACAAATCGGAAGATTTGGTCCGCAAGCGACACTCAAGGATGTAGCTCGCGGGCCACGCTTGACCGATACGATTGATTCATATCCGGATAGTATCACGGGACCCATGATGGTCGTAGCTTGAATGCCTATCTCGACGGACACACATTGTTTAATGATCGATTATCGAAGATAATCATCGAGCGTCTTTAACTGATTTATGCTAGCAATCTTCGGGGGTGGAATCCGACCCCCACATGAACCCTTTTTCATTTGATTTATATGATTGCAATTTTCATTGTTATTATGTTTTCATAAGTACGTCTGAGTAGTTTCATAGTTAGGAATAAGGTATTTGATACACAAAGTTTTACCCTATGTATTTATAACTGCAAGTGCACAACAATTGTAGCTATAGTACTTAAGGATCGAATCCCACAGAGACCGAAATAAATATGCAACTAATCTAAAAAAATTCTAAATAAATACAAGTAATTGATTTTAAGGTTTCCTACTGTAAACTATCACAAAGTATGGTTTAGAGGGGTTTTAAATCTATTAAAAGGCTGTTAGGCTATTGGGAAATTCAATTAAGATGAATAACCTANTAAGATGATTAACCTACGGCTGGAAATCGATCAGTGTCGATCGACACTATGATGGTGTTGATCAACACCTCTCAGACAGAAAGACATGTTTCAATTAAATCTCAAACGTGAAATCATACAAGTCTATTGTCCAACTCTCGTTGTGACATCCTAGATATGCATATAGACTACCCAGTTCTCACTGTGATAACCTTTATTAGCTAAGTTCAACCAACCTAATCTCTTAGTGAAACTATGAATCTAAACTAGCATGAAGATCAAT
>OVAP01001354.1:0-24601 GCA_900406295.1 Aurinia saxatilis | reverse complement strand
ATGAATGAAAAACAACTATGAAAAAGGTCCTAAAATGCAATATATCACATTACAAGGAGGAAGACTCTACAGATCTAACCTATTTACATCCAATAACAATCCTAGCTAGGAATCCTTGATCCCCCTAAATCTAACTAAGAAACTACGCACTCACGATGCAACAAACACAAAAGCAATTTAATAACATAGTGAAGAACAATATAATCTCAATAATACTTTCCTAAACTCATAAATAAAGATAACAAGATTTTTGAAACCTTCTCCATAATGGGATGACAAGGAATGAATGAAAATCTTCAAGACCAATCTCCGAAATAACAAACAAACTCCAAAGGGATGAACAAAAGAGTTTATAAATCAAATAAAAGGCTTTGGGAGGATGCTCTGGAGGCTGATTAAGCTAGCTTGATCACCTAGTTTTCGCCTTTAGGATTGTCTTTTAAACATAAGTTGTAATTGACATCTAGAAAACTCACTGGGAGAGAAATATGTCTTTAGCCAACAAAGGTTGATGCTAAAGCGGATTGTGAACATATCAAATCAGTTATGGTAATTTTTTTCTTAGCTATTTAGGTTCAAATGAAAGTTTAAATACCTAAATTCTTAGGAAAAGTGATTGATACCACGACGGTGGATCAATCTATATATATGAGTTGGAGATAGTTGGAAAATTAGAACATGAATAAGCATTTGATACTTGCATTAAACCTGTAGGAAAATTAGCAAAACAAAATGTTTTTTTATTATCGTAGCTGAATTAGATAGTTTAGTAAATCACAGTGTAAACTTTGGAAGTTGTAGATTCGACCCTTAACTATTGCATCATCATTGGTGCTAGATAATCAATTGTTTACAGACTTGTGCTTTTTAGGCCTTTATCACTCTAACATATCATACTCGGAGATTACATTTAATAAACATGTCTCTGAAAACCCAGCGACAGCTCGCAACTCAATCTATTAAGTTGCCAACTAATTCACTAAGATTTTGCTACCGAAGGTAGACACTCGATACAGCTAACAACGCAATAAGTCCAAATCAAGGCAACAAAATCAGTCGATCACAACCACTATTACATATTAGATTTATTATCGAAGTTTAAACATCACAACGATCTTGTACCAAAATTGATAAAGTCGTACATGCACAAAAGGGGTTAAATGAGTTATCACACTATGCAACATCAAGTACCATGAGTATATAATGCCAACTAAATTTCATCTAGAAGTATTTTAAGGGACGGGGTCTCCAGCAATCTGCTTTTACACGTCCTTAGCCAACTGCTCCACCCTCACCCTTCGGTGGACCATCTCCAACACTATTTGGGTCCATCACTACCTCATAAAAAAAAAATATAGGCACCTCAATGAGCAGACTATTAGAAGGATGCTCGGAAACAGGCGGGGACTCCACACCAACTATGACAGTCTCCAAGGGCTCCTCGCCGCTCGCCTCACCAACCAACTTACCAAGCGTGCACAACATCTCGAGATCACCAACAATCCCATCCTTGAACCCATATACTCCGTTTCAGCACCTAGAAACATGTTCTAAGCTACGAGTATCTCAGCCTTCAGCACCTCAAGAGTAGGGGATTTGCCGTCTGCAAGCTCTCGATAAAATCGAAACCAAGCTAACAGGCGTGCACAAAATCTCGAGATAATTAGAAATCTCATCCATGAAAGCATCATACTCCTTTTCAGCACCTAGAAACATGTTATGAGCTACGAGCATCTCGGCCTTCAACACCTCAAACGTAAGGGATTCGCCGCCTGCAAGCTCTCGATAAAATCGAGAGTGTTCTTCACCTGCAAAGGCATACCACAAAAAATTTAAAGACTGGCATGAGCAATGAAATCTTTCACATAAATTACAAGGCTAACATGAGAATGGTGGCACATTATTGGGGATTAATTTTTCACCTAAAATGTTCATGCAAGCGCACATGTCTCGCAGTAGTACTTTGGGGTTGAATGCATGGGAACAGAGTGTATGCAATAGCACATCTGAGTTCATTCGAGCTAAGCAGCAATTATGGGAATTTTGGTAATGGATCGATCAAATGCAGAAGCAATTCGATTGATTGAAGTGCCTTTCGGTCGAACACGGGAACCGTATTCGATCGATTGATGCGTGAAAAAAACCAAAAATGCAAATGAAATGTGAGATTAATCAGAGGATAAAAGCGTCAGGGAGTCGGCAAATACATCAGAGATTCATGGTTCGAATTATTCAGGGTAGTAATTATGCAAGTCTTATAAAAAAGGCTATATAGGTTGAGATCACTAATATCGACTATCTTTATGGTTAGGCTTAGGCGGTCAAATCTAGTAGATTCCAGGTTAACCCCTAGGGAAAACTGTCATACCGCCCATTCAGTCACTAGACTAGTCATGAAGTTTAAGAAAGTAATTGCTACTCCGAGAATGGACATTAGAGCTTTCAAAATCAAGTTATTGATTACTAACTATAAGTGGTGTATTAGTAGTCTTTTAATCCTATGATAATGAGTGTAATTTTGATAAAAAAAAAAAAGTAAGCCTTAAATAGTCACTGCATAATCATATTGCATATCTAGGTAACCATGAAATCTCTTAGCAAATCCTTATTCTTAACAATAAAACTACTCAAACATGCATATGAGAAACATAATAAGAATGGAAATTGCAATCATATAAATCAAAGTAAAGGGTTCAGAAAAGCTTCTCTGAATTGTAGAGACAGAGATTACAAACTTCTCCCTTGACAGCAAATCCAAAGTAAAATGAAAGAGAAAACAATGAAAAAGACTAGAAACTATTTTTCTTGGATGCTAGTAAGCTTGTGAAGTGTGTGATGTTTCTTCTGCTATGTTGCTTCTGTATTTATACAGCAGAGGTCGTCTAGAAAGTTGAGTGAAATCAGGAAGTAGATTCTGGTAAGGATCCAATTTTTGTGGACTTATCACTTCTCGATCGATCGAAAAACAGAGTGTCATTCGATCGAATATATCTGAAAATGCATCTAGTCTATGTCCTGAATCTCTTCAAAATATCTTCAACAGATCCTGATAACTTCTAAGTGGCAACGGTCCTTATCTGAGAATGTTCTGGAAGTTTCTAGTGATTATCTGGTCTTGATCAATCAAATCTCGTAGGCAGATGGTCGAGTGGGCCTTCATTAGCATTGGGATTCATTTTGACAACTCTTCAATGATATGAGCTTAACTTCTTGCTCCTGAGACAAAATGATTCGATTCCAAGCCCATGTGACAGCTGACTCATCTTCTTCATCCGGGTATGGACTTCTGATGTTTAATTGTTGAACGTGGTAGAAAATGCCTATGTCTGACCTAAAAAGTTTTATTTTCACAAAAACACTTTGAAACCAGAAAAATGTGAAATTCAATAGTTTTAGTCTTAAATCAAATGATTTAAGAAAACACCGAAAAGTTATGCTAAAAAGCGGTAAAATACCACCCCTATCACACATCTTCTCAGCAATCACACCCTTCAGCCGAACAGTCTTGGCTCAAATGCCCTTGGCATGTTATCGGTACAATGACTCAACTCTCCGAAACTCGCCTATCTCCATCGTTGGTGGTGCCTATCATTGTCCACTCACTTCTTCCTTTATTCGTTAAGAAAATGTTGTGTCAGCTCTGGATATGGAAATTGTTTTATGTCGCGATCATTTGGTAGACTACGACGAACTAAATGGCAAGATCTCGGAAGGGGAGGCAACTAACTCCTTTTTCTCGTTCAAAAGTCCATCTCAAAGCGCAGCTTGAGGCTGAAACATCAAGATCCGGGAAATATATGAGGCCAAACTTCCATTTAAAGAGCGAATTGGTTATCTCACAGTAAGCTTTCCGCTCTGCTGAGGCAAAAATAGAGAAGTAATTTCTGAAAGGAGGTCTTCCATTCATCATATTCTTCGATTGTGTAAGCCACTGCTTTATAAGTATGGGCAGGCGACAACTAACTTCAAACTGCTTAAGGATTTTAGGTCGGGAACATTATTTGATCCTTCTTCCGAAAAACATGCCCCACCTTCAAAGTTGAGGAGTGCCGAAAGGAATTGATTTCGGTGATGCCACCCGACCCTTTAACTTGAAAACCTTGATTTTTAGCGACTTTCGGAGGAATCTGACATCGATCCTCGCATGAATCCTTCTTTTAGGGTTATTTTAGTTTTTGTATACATTTCTCTCCACAAGTCTCTAGTCTAATATATATATATATTTTTACAACGTACTTGAGATTGTGAAAAGTGTGTTTCTTTTTTACTTAATC
This sequence comes from Aurinia saxatilis, assembly GCA_900406295.1. Classification (NCBI taxonomy): domain Eukaryota; kingdom Viridiplantae; phylum Streptophyta; class Magnoliopsida; order Brassicales; family Brassicaceae; genus Aurinia; species Aurinia saxatilis. Next base: position 20,327 of record OVAP01001354.1, on the reverse strand, counting down.
CGTGGGCCGGAACAATTTTCTGGCGTTCGGTTTCATCACTCATAATCTATGATTTGAGCCCTCCTATGCAATCATTTAAATCTTTTTTAGAGACTCGTATGACACTTTGGCAATAACTCTCCCTTTTCGCCTATGATGACCAGTAAATCTACTTCTATGAACGAAAGAGAGGAAGCGTTATATTTGGTTTTTATTTGTACTCGCTTTACGGCCGGCCTACATACCCATTTAGGGATCAAGTGAAATGTAGTTCAGGTACAGCTTTCACCTCATATATTAGGTTTTTGGTGAGGTCAAATTTTGTTTGAGTTTTTTTATATTACCCTGCATGTAATGATTATCATATGTTATTATTTTAAAAATGTAAAATTTTAACTGAAGTTGAGTCTTTAAATCTCTTTCTAGATGAGATCGGTTTTTTCGATCTCCTCTTACTACTCCAACTCCTCCCATGATCGAGAATTTAACATATTGGTGGTAAGTGTAGACTAATGTTCTCATCGAATACATCCAAGGGATCCTGATGATTATCATACGAAACCTCCCAATCAACCACAATGAATTCCATGAGTTTCATCACTCGGACGGCTAAGACCGATAGCTCGATGCTTCCCTTTATCCTCCTCAAAACTATGGTTAGGATCGCACTTGTCTTTTGTATATTGTCAGTGCCCATCTTATCTACAATACCAAATAATAGAGTACCGTTGAATTTCATGTATCAATAAAAATATGAGATACCGCACAGTTAGCACATATATCAAGTCTTACTAAGAGATAATGTCATTTTCGTAATTCAGCCTGTCCCTATTGTCTTCGTAGAAGGGGAATGCTTATTCTTCTCCAAAACTTGCTAGTCTTTGATAAATTTTAGTTGATCTTGTGGTGTTTCTATAGTACTTTGACCCACCAACAGTTACATTGATTATATCTTCTTGGAGTTATGCTGCTTATCATCGTGAGTTGGTTCTTTGAGTTCCTTCTCTTCTGTATATGAGGTGGGCTGACCTTTTCTTTATATTTGATCATGAGTTCTCAACTTGATGCACCTTGTTGTCTAATGTCCTCGAATTTTATGAAATATGCAACTCTTATATGTTCATATCATCTTATTCCCTTTTTCATCAAAGTTAGATGTATAGGAATTTCGTGGACCGTCGTTTGAGTCTTTTCATACGGAGAACACATGGTTGGTTGTGGAAAGGCTATTGACTCCTCTCATGTGAGATCGTCTCCCAGGCTGAGTTATTTCTCCGCCCAACTTAGCAAACTTGAATCATTCAGCCGCTACACGTGTGGGCTAAAATTCACACACAACCAAAAAACTTGTCTTACAAAACTTTTAAGGGATTGTCGACACTAACTATGTGAACCACTCAAAACGTTAAGGCAAAACACAATGAACAAGAGAAGGAAGTGGGATCGTTTATTGATCGTAAAGAGAATTCTCGAATACAAGCAATTAGAGACTCAAGTTATTCTCCTAACTATACTGCCTTGGAGCTCAAGCTCCTTCCTTTCCATCGTGGGCCATCTTCCATTTTCTTCTGATATACTTCTATTTCTCCGATAGTCTTTGGGATAGTTTCCTTTTCTCCGAGATATATTGACGATACTCGTTTTTGAACCTTCTTGCTTGATGGCGCTCGGATCATATTGTAGGTTTTGTCTTGACGAAAGATGGAGATGGGCCCACGACACAACTGGGCCGGTTGGCTAGGTACGAGTTTTTCTGGGCCCACGAGATTGTACGATAATCTCGTAAGTCGTATGTGTTCGGATGATCACCTTGTTAAAAACCTTGGTAAGGAAAATCGCATGGAAAAAGACCATACCGAGGGAAAAGAGTGTGACCACGAAGGTAAAATGTTCATTGTGGGTTCCCAATCATCGATGGTCATAGGACGTTTGATCCATTAGGACCCATGGGATGACTTGAGTCGTAGAGTTCGAACGGGAATAATCCCACGGGCCATGCATGGTATATGTTCCGCGGGACGTGTCGAGAGAGTCGTGGCCCGTGGATGTTAAGAGGAGAATCATGGCCCGCGAGCTACGTTACGATGTAGCTCGTGACCCACCCGATGGATGTGGCCCGTTAGCTACGTCGCAACGTAGCTCGTAACCCACGCGAGGAATCGTGGCATGCGAGCTACATTGCTACATTGCGATGTAGCTCATGTCCCACACGATAAATCGTGGCCTGCGAGCTACGTTTTGATGTAGTTTGTGATGAATCGTGGCTCACGAGATACGTTGCGATAGCTCGCAAGCAATGCGATGAACATGACCCGTGGGACGTGTCGAGAGAATTGTTCTGTGGGACATATCAGAAGGATTGGTCCGTGGGAAGTATCGGAAGGAATGGTTCATCGGAGGTATCGGAAGGATTGGTCAGTGGGACGTGTCGAGAGATGTGTCCCGCGAGCCACATTCGTCTGTCATAGCTCACGACCCCACTGATCTTGATGCATGGTTCCAACTTTTCGTGAACTGATTGATGATTTTCTGTGCGGGCCATGTCGTATCCGATTGATCGTCGATGGTCCGTTGGGATCCAAATCGGACTTGGTCCACTGTTTGTCGATGAATGCCTTAATGAAACGGAAGCGTAGCCCATGAGCCACGCTTGGAGACATAACTTGCGAGCTACAAAGGAGTCGCAATCCGCGAACTGCGAAGATGCATGCCATGGCCCGCGAGCTACGAAGGAGTCGTAGCCCGCGACCTCCGAAGATGATGTGACCCGCGAGCTACAAAGGAGTCATAGCCCGCGAGTTCCGAAGACATTGTGGCCTGCGAGCTACGAAGGAGTCGTAGCCTGCGACCTTCAATGATGTTGTGGCCCGCGAGCTACGTATGGTGGTCGTAACCCAACTGGTTTTGATCCGTCATAAGTTCAATTTCATGTCCGAGAGTTCAATCATCTATCGAAAGATCAAGTTATTATTGTCAAAGGACTCTCGGGACCCACGATGAATACTTGTCTAGCACACAAGGTATTCATGCATGCGAAGAGGGTCAGAAGGATCTCGATGGTTCATCGGAAGAATTTGGCACCGCGGACAAGTCGTAATGCTTGAGGACGTAGCTCGCGACTCATGTTGCATGGTATGGCCCACGAGCCACACTTGGCTTTGTATCTCGCGAGCCATGTCTGGTCGTTATGAGCTATTCGTGCCAGATCGTATCATGGGACTCATGATGGTCGTAGCTCGAATGCCTATCTTGACGGATATGCATTGCACGATGGCCGATGATCAAAGTTAGGACATTGAGTGTTGAGATGCTCGATGGTAAGGATGGATATCCGAGTCGTGGGCCGTGACCATTAATTTTTTTTACGCTATCAATAATCGGGGGTGGAAACCAATTCCCACACTACAGCAATATTTTTTCTCCTGATGCCTAGTTTGCACATCGATGTAGTGTGCCATGTGTCGTGGAAGCCGGATTTCTATATAGGTCATGTCGGAAATCTAACTCATGCCATAGCCCATGCCATAGTGCCGATAAGCCATATCGTTGTTGGTGGAGGACATTTTAGCTAGGATCTCTCAAATTTTTATTATGTAAGATCGAAATCTCCCCTTAGATCCTTGAGCTTAAGTCCACAAATCTGCGTTCGAAGGGACCTTGTCCACAAATATTAAGTATTTCGGAAGAAAGGTTTACTGATACTTAGGAAAGAGAAAATTCGGATTTTTTTTTTTGTTAAAATATTTTTTTTTAACTGATTTTAAGAAAAACTTACTAATATCACCTAACAAGGTCTCTAATATCTCTGTGGTTTTATGTTTGGGAAACAATCCTTTTTTTTTAGAATCTATATTTCGTTTTTAGTTAGAAAAGTAGTATTTGAGCATTTTTTGGGAATCAAATCATATTTTGGTAAGCTGAAGTATGGGAATTTCACCAATTTATTATTGGATTTTAAATGACAATTTAAGAAAAAATAGGAAAATGTGTACCTTTCAAAATATAAATTTGTTAAATGAGTAGTTTTAAAAACATTGCTAAATGAGTAATTTTAAATAAAGAATGCCCATTTTAACTTCATATTAAGTTATAAATGTTGCTAACAGGATGAAAAAAAACTCATATTAAATTATCATTTACCACTTAACTAAACAAATAAGATATACATTATAGTAGTTTGGGAACTTAAATAGGTGTAATTTAATTTATAATTATAACTTATAATTTTAAAAAATTTAACCAAAAAATATAATAAAATCGTGATTACTTTAATCTTTTTAGAAAATAGAAAATTAAAATTCACATGTCATTTATGTGGACAGTGAATCCAAATAATGGATGATGGATGACATATATGGATGATGACAGGGGATATAAATGAAAATAGTGGACGATGAATCAAAATATTAATGATAATAGTGGTTGGTGGAAAAAATAGTTCATTGTCTTGTACTTACAATAACTGAATAGTACTTTTAAAAAAAACTATTGTTCTATAAAGAATTTCTTATTACTTGCACAAAAAATTTGTACACTTTTAAAACTATTTTCAAAAAACAAAAAAATGGGACCACACTATCATAAAATATGATCCTAATTACGGGTTAATTTTGTTAAAAACTCATTAAACAAAAAAAAACAACTTATTTCTTTTAAAACCAACCTAATACCTAATTTAATTTTTAAATGTACGAATCTCCAAAACTTTTAATATTTTAAGTATTCATGAGGAACAGAACTGAAAACAGAAACTCTCTAATGGCGGCTTCATCAACGTCGGTGTCGGTTCCCTCTTTATCTCCTTTCTTTCCTTTGTTTGTTTCTTTTGGTTATTGATTTGGAATCTCCTATCTCAAATTACAATAATATCCGTTTCACACTTGGTTGGTGTTTTGAGCGTTTTCAGTCTCGGCTTTACCGAATCTGCAAGCTGTTGGATTTGCAAATTACTCAAAACCTCCAAAAGTGATTTCTCTGTTGATGATGTTCTTAAAAATTATCGACAATTGAATCTTTTTCTTAATTCGTTTTTAGGGTCCTCTGAATTGTCTTATGCGGGTTTGGTTTACTGGTAAAAGAAGTGAATATCACTTACATGTTGTCTTCTCGGGACTTTTAGAAATCGTCTGCCCTTTCTCTCTCTTTTCTATCCTTAATATGTTTTTGTCCGGTTTCTTTTCGGTTTGACATCTTTACTCATGTTATTAGATTTGGACTCTTCGCTCCTTACATGTACTGAGCAGACGTGATCGAGATCTCACATCTCGGGTAGAAGTTGTCTAGGCTCTTGACCTTCCTGGACGTCTTTAGTTTGTTTAGGTTAAGACTGGACGTAGTTTTGTAATGTTTTAGTAAATCTTTTGTTAGTCTTTGTAGTCTCCCTAATATATGGCTTTGTCTCTGGGAATCTTTTGTTCCGCATGCTAAGGTTCCGAAAAATGCTTGCATGACTGCCGGCGTTTGTATTGTACTGGTTTTGCATGATTAAACATTTAGATGGCAAAAAAAAGAGTATTTCTGAAGAGCGAGTTTAACTTTCTACAACATTTTTTTGTAGCAACCACACTTTAATTAATTAAACTCAAGAAAATTGGGCGCCCATACAGGGGATAGTTGTTTACTTAAGTAAATTCTACAGATCTTAAGTGTGTCGATCGGGCTAGACAGTCCGCCTTTGTGTTTGTCGTCCGTCGAATATGGGTCAAGGAGAAGGAAGGAAACCGCCCTTTAAGTCCACTAAACGCATCGATCAGAATATCAAAACTTGGCCAATCTTGCGGTGCTTGGATAATACTAAGCAACTTCAAACATTCAGTCTGAAACTCAGCATGGTAAGTTGAGGTTCAGTAGTGACTGCATTGCAGTAAGGAGGGGCTCAAACTCGGTATGCAGTGGAGATAGACTCCGTCTGGTTCCTTTACACCCCCCCCCCAACATTATAACTTGATCCCCATGACCATAGATCCATCCCAAACCCGAAGTTCTTCCTGAATTACTCCACGATCCATCTATCTGACAAAAGGTATTTGGCTGATATAAATTCTGGTCCAAATCCTCTGGTTCTTTAGAGTCCTCTAAAAATTGAGCCCCTTGCCACGCCGAACTCTCTCTTTCTATCAACCGTATCACTTCCGTAGTGTCAAATTTCAAACCGCGAAATACCTTGTTATTCCTAGATTTCAAAATGAATCAGAGAATCCATGGATACCTGGTCTTAGTATCTGACCAATTTACATCGTTACTATTATCAGTAGGAAGACGCTAAAATAGGTAGCCCATATTCACATAAATCGAACCACTCGGGAATATGTTTTCGTTCTTTGTATATTTTGCCAAATCCCATATTTTTAGCGCCCAAGGGCACTCAAATAGGGCATGGTTAATTGTCTTCTCAGTCTGCCCACATCGTGGGCACTTCGTGTCAATGCATACTCCTCGCTCCCGTAATCGAGTTAAAACTGACATGGAGCCGGTAAGCATTTGCCAGATAATGTTGAATTTTAACTGGGCAATGGAGCCGCCAAGCGTGTGCCTGTAATATCCTAATACTAGGCTCTAACATAGATGGGATAGTTCCCACATGGCTTAAAGACCGAGCCAACTCATAACCTGACTTAACTGTGTATTTTCCAGATTTTGTATAATGCCATAAAAGTTTGTCTTGCCCAGCCTGTGGTCGAAGGGCTAAGCCTCATATGAAAGAAATGTCATGGGGATCTATTAACTGGTTTAGAAGTGGAATATTCCAGTCTTTGCCATTCGCAGTTGTTAACTGATGAATTGTCAAGTCCGGGAAAAAATCCACGTCCGGACCACGTGCCGGCCTTGGGATATCATCCGGAATCCACGAATCTTCCCAGACCGAAATTGAACGTCTGTCACCCATTCGATATCGAATTCCTTTTAAAAATACCTCCTTTGTCGAGAATATACTGCTCCACTCATAAGATGGAGAATGACCCTTTTTAGCAAATAAAGATAGAAAATGACCCTTTCTACAACATTTTTTTTTTTTTAGCAACCAAACAAATATATATTAAATTCCCTCAAAGTTAGGAGCCCTAACAGGTGGTAGATTGTTTACATAAGCAAATTCTAGAGATCTTTGACGTGCCGAACGTGCCAGACAATCCGCCTTCGTGTTTGTCGTCCGTCGAATGTATGTCAGTGAGAAGGAAGAGAACCTCCCTTTAAGCTCACCAAACGCATCCAACAAAATATCAAATGCTGGCCAATCTTGCGGTGCTTGAATAATTGTAAACAATTCCATAGAGTCGGTTTGAAACCCGGAGCACGGTAAACTGAAATCCAGTAACGTCTGCATCGCCGTAAGAAGGGCCTCCAATTCGGCATGAAGTGGAGAAAGACTTACTTTTTGTAAAAAGAAATTTATTTCAATTAAAATACTAATATAAAAGCAATAAATAAAGGATCCTTAAAATGGTTTAATGGTATGGTATCTAATTAGACCTTGATAAAAACGTGAGACGAGTTTATTAGTACAGCAAAAATCCAATAATCATTTAGTCAACATCAACATAAATAGTAAAAAGTTAAAAATGATAAGGGTTAAGACACATAATTTGACCTTCCCAAGGACTATAAATCCACCTCCGGTTTCTCTCCCTCTCTCAACTCAATACACTTACCTGAGTTACATAAGACATGGAAAATCCTAGCCTGAAAGACCTCTCACAGATCCTTCCCCGCGTCCTTGTCGTCTCTAGACGCACCCTTCGCAAGAACAAATTCGTCGATTTTGTTGGTAGAAATCCTTTTTGGAATGTTTGTATGTTTTGTAATTTTCTCCCTATATTTTTGGTGGCTTTATGTTGGATTTTGTTTTGTTTAGGGGAGTACCATCTTGATCTTATAGTCGAGTACGGTGCTGTGCCGGTGATTGTACCACGAGTGGCTGGCGTTGACAAGTTGTTGGAGAGCTTCAAGCCCATCCATGGAGTTCTCCTCTGTGAAGGAGAAGACATCGACCCTTCTTTATACGAGTCTGAAATATCATTACTTTCACCTCAAGAACTTGAAGAGATCCGGAAAACACACGCAAGCGATGCAGCTATCGACAAGGAAAAGGACTCTATTGAGTTTGCTCTTGCAAAGCTATGCCTTGAACATAAGATTCCTTACTTGGGGATTTGCAGAGGATCACAGGTAATGTATCCTCGTAAATGCAGTACATAGGACTCATCCTTTGTTTTGATCTTGGTCGGATAAAGAAATACGTAAAACTTGCAGGTTTTGAATGTTGTTTGTGGTGGGAGTCTATATCAGGACTTGGAGACAGAGGTTACAACTAAGCTCCCACAGGAACATAGAAGAAACCATATTGACTATGATAACTATGATGGTTATAGACATGAGGTGAAGATAGTAGAGAACAGTCCTCTGCATAAATGGTTCAAAGATTCCATGGATGAAGAAAAGATGGAGATCTTGGTCAACAGTTATCACCACCAAGGGGTTAAGAGATTGGCGCAGAGGTTCGTGCCAATGGCGTTTGCTCCTGATGGATTGATCGAAGGATTTTATGATCCTGATATGTATAATCCTACAGAGGGCAGGTTCTTAATGGGTTTACAGTTTCATCCAGAGAGGATGAGAAAGAACGGTGTCGATGAATTCGATTTCCCTGGTTGTCCTGTTGCTTATCAGGTTTGTGAGTTTTGAAATTCGAAACCTTACTTTTCTTGATTAAGTTTTGTATGGTGTTATATATTGGTGATTTTTTACAGGAATTTGCGAAGGCAGTGATTGCATATCAAAAGAAACAGAATAGCTCATTGTCTGTGCCAAAAAAATTGGAACTAAATCCAGAGATGGAGAACAAAAGAAAGATACTTGTGAGGAGCTTCTCACTTGCAAGGTCTATGTACACCAGGTCTTATTCGTTGAAGAATCAATCCACAGAATCTGAACTTGAAATTGGAGCTGAATTTCTTGAGGTACATAACACCAAACCTTTTTTTGTAATAAAACATGATTTGTATCAAATTTTGGCTATTCACAGCTTGAAGGGTTGACAATTTAGGGGTGGACATCTTCATTTTCTTCGGTTTGGCTTGGTTTTGCCATAAAAAAGCAATTAATCAAACATTTAAAAGATTATTAATGATTATTTTTTCATATTTTATTTCTAAAAATTATAATCATTTTAACTTATATACATAAAAATATGATAAATAGTCTGGTATATATATTCAGATGAAATTTAGTTTGGTTAGGTGTTGGTTCAAATTTTCTAGGTAACCCTTGGTAAAATATAGTGAAAGATTGGGATTGTAGACCATGACTTGCAAAGTTAACTGAATGCGACTTCACACTATGGCTTAACATGATGTATGTTTGATGTGGCTACAGTCAAATACGGCTCTAAGTGTGGAGCAAGAGATGAAGCTGAAACAGATGGGAGCGACAATGAGGAACGGTGGATCATTTACAAATATACTGAAGCTTGATGAGGAGAAGCAGAGGAAGGCGATGAACATAATGAAGAAGATGAACGCTGAGAGACTCTCTGAACTCATTGCTTTCTATCAATTGATGGGGAAGATATCTACTGAGGTGCTGGAAAGAAAGCTTCATGGCTCACTTAATGACCCCAATCTCAATTCTCAATGACGTCGCCTGAAAACGATTTGATTATTATTGATGATGATCTCTGTTACAGTTTGGGGTTTTAAGCATTGTTCATTTGTCTTTGCGTTTATGTTAAATGTGTATTTTTCTATGACTGAGCTTGTTTTTAAATAAAAAAATGTTATTATAAAGGATATGATCTAAGCATGGAAAGGGTAGTTGAATTGCTTGTTCAGCATTACGTCATCACTCGGAGCTAAAGCATACGATTTGATTTTATCGATTATTTATGACCTTTTTCTTTTTCTTTTTTCCGCTTTATATGACCTATTTTTTACACAAAAAATCATATATATTTTAAAATAAAAAGTAATTGCACAAAACAAACAGTCAATGAATAAGAAAATAATTGCAAATAGAAAAAGTGGCAATTATATAAATACCGAGCAAAGATCTTTGTTATGGTTTTTTTCGAAAATACCCTCCTTCTTCCTCCTTCCTCTACCGCAAACTGACCCTTCTTCTTCTTCTCTCTTGTTCTCTCTCTCCCCATCTCATCTCTTTGTAAATTCGAGCTTTAGATCCGTTTTTAATTCGATTATCTCTCTCCCCATCTCATCTCTTTGTAAATCTGAGCTTTTGAAGTAGATCGATTTGTAAATCCGACCATCTTTTTTTTGAAGCAGATCAATTTGAATCTCCCACTCACTCTAAATCTCCTTCATTTTTGTTTTTGTTAAATCAATCAGTTTTGTTGAGTTGTTAAAGAAGAAGAAGAATGATGGGATTCGGCGAAGAAGAATAGTGAGATTCAACGTAGAAGAATGGTGGCATTCGGTGTAGAAGAAGAACCGACATCTCTTTCTTGAAGAAGAGAAATGGTGGGATTCGGCTATAACATGTTATTTATTCATATTACATGTTATTAATTAAAAGTACAGGACGAAATAACATGTTATATACTCATGTTACATGTTATTTGTTCATGTAACATATTCTTTATGCGTGTTACATGTTATTTATAAAAAGTACACGACGAAATAACATGTTATTTAGTCATGTTACATGTAATTTATTCACATAATATGTAATTTATTCTTATTGCATGTTATTTCATTCACATATATTTATGTTACGTGTTATTTATTAGAAGTATATGACGAAATATCATGTTATTTTATCCATGTTACATGTTATTTCATTCATACACAATCATATTAATAGTGTTTTCTTTTGAAAATATCAATGATATCTATTCAAACAACATGTTATAGATGTGTTAGTGTATATAAGATGTGTCAGTGTCAGATGGGTCCATGACATGATATATGGGTGAAAAACATTCAACACTTCTGAGGTTATTTTTGTCATTTCAAAATGCTCTTTTCTTTTTCTGCAAGATGTGTTTTGGGCTTTGTTTAATGTCCAATAACTTTCTAAATCCTTGTCTTTTATTTAATTTACTCAAAAATAAATCATAAAAAAAATATTTTTGAAAAAATATATTATAAGTGGTTAATTTAAAATTCTATCTGAACATTTCACAATAAATTATAAAGAAATTTGTCAAAAAGGATCAGGGTTTTTTCCTTTTTTGTGCAACTAGGTTTTTCTTAATACCAAATTGTGCAAAAAGATTTTCTTATTAATATAAATCCAGTTTTACCCATATATATATATATATATATATAGAGAGAGAGAGAGAGAGAGAGAACCTGAAAAAATATGATAGTTTCCCTAGTTTTCAAATTAAAAAAAACATAATTTAAAAAAACCATAATTTTTTTTAATACCATATATTATTAATTGTAACGATAAATATCTATATATTGGTTTTTGTGTGTTTTTAGTTTTTTCCTTTTAAGAACATAAAATATATTTTAATTTTATATCTTAATCATTGTAAAAATAAAATAATATATAGATGCAAATATCTATATATTATTTTTGTGTGTTTTTAGTTTTTTTACTATGACTTTTACTTGAAAGAGCACACGTATATTCAGCCACATATTTATTGATGCGAAAACATGTAGATCCATCAAAACTCTCATAATGAATTCTCCAACTGCATACACATGATCAGTGCATCATATAATTCACGTTTTAGTATCAGACTTATCAACTCTATAATCAAAGTGATATTTCATGGCTACTGTATAATCTGTCATGGCTCAACTTCACCTACTTGCTGACAAAATTTCGTGATTGAGTCCTTAACTTGACCAATTAACCTTAAGTTGTGGTACCAAATAAAGAATTATAAAGAATAACTCTCGTTATTATGTTTAAAAAATAACTCAAAACTAAACACCAACACTCATAACCCTTGATCACAACTCAGCCGAGGTATTTATAGTCCTAACACTACTTTGCTATTTCTATTTATATTCCTATCAGTAATTGTTGGGAATAATTTAATGTCGTTGGGCTGAAGCCAAGACTCATGAGAATAAGCACATGTTGCGGAAGTGCCTACAGTTAAGCATATGAGCATTTGTTACGACTGCGTGTAATAAATATAGAAGCTCACCTAGAGGCATCAGTTACATGAAGCTCTACATTAAGCTCTACATGAAGCCCATCTAGAAGTACTACATGAAGTCCATCTAGAGGCATCACTGACATGAAGCTCATTTAGGGGCACTACATGAAGCCCATCTAGAGGCACCAACTACGGGAAGCCCATCTAGAGGCACCAACTAGGGGAAGTCCATCTAACGGCACCAATTACGGGAAGCCCATCTAGAGGCACCGACTACATGAAGCCCATTTAGAGGCACCAATCACATGAAGTTCATCTAGATGCACCGCCTACGGTAAGTCTATCTATATAAGGATAAGCTTAAAGCATTCCTAACGACAAGGGATCTAGGTGAGGATATACTTGAAACACTCCTAATAACAAGGGGATAAGGACAAAAGAGAGCCTCCCGATAAATAGTGAGGAGACGACCTTAAGAAGGGAAGGGACAAGTCTATAACAACCCTAGAGACAAGTCTACAAAAACCCTAAAGACAAATCTATAGCAACCTTAAAGACAAGTCTACAGCAACCCCAAAGACAGAACCTACAACAACCTTAGGAATCTTATTGTTGTTGATCTCTCTTACTTGTTGCAAACGATTTTCCATCAATAAAGGATTTTTGTAATCTTTATCTTCTCTCTTTGCCTCCGTAGGACTTAGAACGAACCTGTTTATTTTTTACTAAACAGTTGGTGCTAGAAGGAGGAGTCTGAGCTTCAACTACGTGAAATATGGTGAACGGAAAAGAACACAACCTAATCCCTTCCATGAAGATGTATGACGGGAAACAGATATGCTGACACTCCATCTATTACCAAGAGTGCGCCTAACAGGTATGCTGACACTCCATTCACAGATGAGATAACACTCATGAAGATGCCCAAGAAGTTTGCATTCTCTTCCATGAAGATGTATGACGGGAAAACCGATCCTGACAATCATATCGCGCGATATAAACAACGAATGTTCACAACTGTGATCGCAAGGGAGTACCATTAAGTCAGCATGTGTAAGGGTTTTGATCAAAGTCTAACAGGAGCAGCGCTGCAATGGTTTACGAACCTACCAAATGCGTCCATAGACTCGTTTGCATGGCTAGCAGACCACTTCGTGGAGCAGTTTGCAAGCAGTAGAAACCTCGAATGGGCTGCTCACGACCTCTACGAGGTTGTACAAAAGAAAGGAGAGACTCTACGGAGCTACGTAGGATGCTTCAATAGGGAGAAAGTCTCCATACCAGGCTGTAATACGGTTACGGCCATCTCAGCATTCAAGAGAGGCATGATCCCAGGCAACCTTTACAAGGAGCTGGCGAAGTATCTTTCCATGATAATTGAAGACGCACTCTCAAGAGCATGGGCTCAAATCAAGTGGGAAGAAGACCGAGCATACCATTGCCAACAGTCACTACGAGTAGACTCACTTATGGTAAAGAATGAAAGGGCAACTAGAGATTATAAGCCTTACTAGAGGCCTCAAAGCGATGATGTAGACACTCATTGACCAATCGACATGATTGATGATGAAAATTATCATATGACACCATAATTTGATGTTCTTTATATGTGTAATGTTTCACGAGACATCAAGACACATTTGCTTTATTGTTTTCATGTGCCACATGTCTACGAACAAGTGTCTTAATAATACAAAGATCCTCTACTTATTCCATTAACTACTTCTACGACGGATGTTTCAAATCACTTGTTGATATTTACCAAGAGAGGAACCAAAGCTTCAACGTGTTCGTAGCTCCTACTTTAAGTGAGTACAAGCAAGAAATCGTGGGTTATTGTTTACCCTAAGAACAAGAAAACGCCAACACGTTCATACATGCCCACCTTATATAGGAAGCTAACATAACATAATTTTGTGCTGCTTACCTTAAGAGGAATCCGGCACCAGTACGTTTGTAGTAACCTACTGTAATTATGGGCAACCACAAAGTCAGTTGTTACTAACCTTAAAACAAAGCATGTATAAGTGACTTCGTAACTACCTACCGTAAGTGGGGGCAAGCGCGTATTTAGTTGTTGCTTACAACAAGAGGAGGTATTCACCAATACATTTGGGCCTACGATTGCTTCTTACCTAAGGGGAAGCATACATCAACGTCATCACGGTTGTCTACATGGTATTGGGTAAACACAAAATCTTTCATGGATGCTTATCTTACTGGTATGTCCTTAATGCAATGCTAGCATTAAATGATTGTTAATGTGAATAACTCGGGGGGGGAGGGGGGGAGAGACCTCTATACGTGTAATGACAACATACTACAATCAACTTATCGTAGGCTCATGACAGTTCCTATCTCAAGAAAAGTTTGTGTAATGTCTTACGTATTAGTGGCAACAACCGTCACTAAACAATGATAAAGATGCAAAACCTTAATATAGAATGACCATGGTCAAATGCCAATCCTGTAAGAGTTAATGACTAACCAATATTTGGCAAACAGCGGCGATGGCTAGTGTCGTTGGTAAAAATGACTGCAAGGAATCCTACGACTAAAGAAACGAGTCAATGACTCTCCGAAATGTGACAAGAAGCAACGATGGCTAGTGTCGTTGGGAAAATGGTCTGCGATGATCGTCAAAACAAAATAAGAGTCCATGACTCCCCAAAATGTGACAATCAGCAACGATGGCTAATGTCGTTGGGAAAACGACTGCGACGAACGTCATAACTAAGTAAGAGTCATTGACTCCTAAATAAAATAGTATTATGGGCAATAACAGTCCATATATTAAAATAGGAGGTGTATGTAATCTTTAAGCCTCCCGCATGAAGCGCGGTAAGTCCCGTATTAAGCGCGGTAAGCGTTTGAGCCTCCCGCACGAAGCGCGGTAACAGTCCCGCATGATTTTGATAGATTATGGGCAATAACAGTCCATATATTAAAATAGGAGGTGTATGTAATCTTTAAGCCTCCCGCATGAAGCGCGGTAAGTCCCGTATTAAGCGCGGTAAGCGTTTGAGCCTCCCGCACGAAGCGCGGTAACAGTCCCGCATGATTTTGATAGATTATGGGCAATAACAGTCCATATATTAAAATAGGAGGTGTATGTAATCTTTAAGCCTCCCGCATGAAGCGCGGTAAGTCCCGTATTAAGCGCGGTAAGCGTTTGAGCCTCCCGCACGAAGCGCGGTAAGTCCCGCATCAAGCGCGGTAAGCATTTGAGCCTCCCGTATGAAGCGCGGTAAGCGTTTGAGCCTCCTACACGAAGCGCGGCAAGTCCCGCATCAAGCGCGGTAAGCGTTTGAGCCTACCGCCTCATTAACCGTGGTAAGCGTTGAGCCTCCCTCCCGCATCAAACGTGGTAAGCATTTTGAGCCTTCCACATGGAGGGCGATAACCATTTGAGCCTCTCGCATTAAACGCGGTAAGCGTCTGAGCCTCCCCAACTATGCGCATGTGGGTGTATGAGCCTTTCACAATATGCCTGCAGAGCGCAGTAAGTGCCTAAGTCTCCCGCAGCATGCACCGCTCATGCAACACACACATATAGGTGTGAGCACCTCTCGCACCATGCGCATCATGTGTATAAGCTTGCCACACTAAGCACAATTGGTGACTGATGTTGAACCAACCCGATAGACTCGCAGGTAGGTCGCGTCTACACCGCACATGGTTGGTAGCAGCCATACCACGCACAATAGGTGACAGTTGTACTTTACGCAATATGTGATAATTGCACTTCCCGCAATATGCATCAAACAAAGTAGATGTATATGGCAGATGCACTACAACAACAAGTATCAGTTGCACCAAATTTTTGTAACACATTGTAGTAGCATCAAAGTTTATTAGGTCTGTAGCACTTGCGAAAGTTACAGTGGCTGAAACAGCAGCAGCTCATGAAACTGCATAGAAAATGCAATGCAACCGCGAAAATCACAAGTACAGAAGGAAATCAGACCAATAGTTGTGAAGTTCACATGAAGGCGTAAAGGATTACGGTTCGAGATTACATCTTTCATATTTTAAGCCATGAGCTTTTATCATATATAGAATATGCTTCCATACAACTCTTCAGAATCTTACAACATAAACTGAAGAGTGGGGGGCAAACTGTTGGGAATAATTTAATATCGTTGGGCTAAAGCCCAATAAAGATACAAGGCTCATGAGGGTAAGCACATGTTGCGGAAATGCGGACAGGAATTAAGCATATGAGCGTTTGTTATGGATGCGTGTAATAAATACAGAAGCCCATCTAGAGGCATCAGTTACATGAAGCTCTACATGAAGCCCATCTAGAAGTACTACATGAAGCCCATCTAGAGGCATCACTTACATGAAGCTCATCTAGAGGCACTACATGAAGCTCATCTAGATGCACCAACTACGGGAAGCCCATATACATGCACTAACTACGGAAAGCCTATCTAAAGGCACCAATTACGTGAAGCCTATCTAGAGGCACCGACTACATGAAGCCCATTTTGAGGCACCAATCACATGAAGTCAATCTAGATGCACCGCCTACAGGAAGTATGTCTAGATAAGGATAAGCTTAAAGCATTCATAACGACAAGAGATCTAGGTGAGGTAAACTTGAAACACTCCTAATAACAAGGAGATAAGGACAAGAGAGAGCCTCCCTATAAATAGTGAGGAGACGACCCTAAGAAGGGGGGAGACAAGTCTACAACAACCCTAGAGAGAAGTCTACAACAACCCTAAAGACAAGTCTACAACAACTCTACAGACAAATTTAGAACAAACCTAAAGAGAAGTCTACAACAACCCCAAAGACATAGAAACCTACAACAACCTTAGGACTCTTATTGTTATTGATCTCTCTTACTTGTTGCAAACGAATCTACATCAATAAAAGATTTTTGCAATCTTTATCTTCTCTCTTTGTCTTTCGTAGGACTTAGAACGAACCTGTTTAGTTATGACTATACTCAACCACACACTTATTGATGCGAAAACATGTAGATCCATCAAAACTCTCACAATGAATAGTACTCCCATAGTCATCTCCACATACTTATTAGAGTTTAAAAAAAAATTAGGGTTTAATTAATAAATATTGTTCATTTGGTGTATTTTTTCGGGGTTTCCGAATTATATGACTCAAGTCAAAATATTCATGTACCAAATAGTACTCCCATAGTCATCTCCACTTCGAACCTGAGATCAGATCTCATTATGACTGCCGCATCATATAGTTTTTTGGCAATTTCCTTAAATAGTGGATTTTTCAGAATGGTAAGAGCGTCTTCACATATTTTTAGCCTAGGGAAACGACTAGACAAAAACTCAAAAAGTCTTTCAAAGTAAACCAATACTGACACCTCAAGTCTCCCTTTCCGTCACTATCTCACTTGACTTAGTCCTCGGGACATTCATCGTTTCCACCTCATCTATGTGCTTAACAATCTCTCTCTCTCTCCCTCGTATCAAGTCATTTGCTCTGCTCCTTTCAACATAAACCAAACAATAAACACAAACTGTTCAAAATTTGAAGGCCCTGATGCACTATTTCCCCACATCTTCTCTTGTCCTGTTCTTCCTCTTCTCCTTATTCTACAAGATTCCTTGTGCATCAAGTAAGGAGGATCTTGGATTGTGTGGGACTCCGTTCCAGTGTGGGAACATCACTGCCGGTTTACCCTCCTGGGGAGAGAATCGTTAGAGTCACAGATCTTGTGGTCATCCATCTCTAAAGCTCCACTGCTTCAAAAACATGACCACCTCTTTATTCATCTCAAACAAAAAATTCACTGTTTTACAAATTAATCAAACATCTAACGTTAACACTCTTACACTTGCCAAAACAGACTTTCTTCTAAGTTCTTTTTGTTCCTCTGCATTCAATACCACAACTTTTCCTTCAGATATTTTCGAGCTTTCACCATTCTACAAGAGCCTCGCCGTATTCTACCATTGCAAGCCTTCATTTATCCCCTTTTCGAGATATGAATGTCCAGGGAAAGGTATTATATCAGTTTCTGAAAGCCCTGAAAATCACGAAGCCTGCTTAGCCAATTTCACCGTGAACGTTCCTGTGGGATCCATTCCAGAAGAAAAAGAACTAGATATGGCCAATTTAGAGAGTGTTTTAAGAAAAGGGTTCAAGGTGAAGGTGAAGGTAAAGATCGATGAGACCGCGTGTGAAGGATGTTCGTCCTCTAATGGCCCAGTTCCTCAACCAACCGGTAAGTTTCTTATGTATCTCTGATTCATTTCATATCCCTTTTCTTTAACAACTTACTGAAGTAGCAGTTCTATTTCTAAAAAGCCTGATATTTAACAGTACAAGTATTTATTGAATTTCTTCTGGTTCACACAAACTGAAAAAAATCGTACATAGTTCTCAGATAAGTCTTTCACTACATTGATTAACAATATTTTAATTATATATATATATATATATATATATATATATTTAGTTACTAGAAGTCTGATATGATCGGATCGTCCAACAAATTAGATGAGTGCATCATGGATTAGTGATCTCGCAATTTCCATAAACAGAGACTTCCACAATGGTAAAAAAAGTTTCGGCTTAGAGAAATAGAAAACAATGAATAGATAAGTCTTTTAAAGTAAACACCCCAAGTCTTCGCTTCTGCCACCGAGTCACCATCCACTTGACTTGGTCTAATCCATCCTTTAAAAGTTCGACCTCATCTTTTATTCCATCTCTAGCTCTTTGTTCGTAAATCTCTATCAAATCTTGTAATATATATCTACGCACTTCTCGTCTTGTCCTGTTCTTCTTCTTCTCCATTTTCTTTCCTCTTCCTTGTGCTCCGAATAAAAAGAACCTGGATGGTGTGAGAACATCGCTCCCGCTTTCCCTTTCTCGGGTGGGAATCCTCCTGACTCCTGAAGTTAGCGGCCATCCATTACTAGAGCTTCACTGCTTTGAAATCCACAACTCTTTTAATTATCTCAAGCCATCTGTACAATGTTTCTCCATATAAATCAAACATCTAACACTCTTAGACTTGCCAGAGCAGAGTCTACAGGTTCTTTTTGCGACGCTACATTTACAGGCGCAAACTGTGCCTCCTCAAATCTTTGAACTGATCCCCAAACTACAAGAGCCTCACTGTTTTCTACCATTCGAGTTATACATGTCCTTATAGCAGTCCTGCCTTATAGAGGTCCAGTCTCAGTTACCAAAACATTGACTATCACAAATTATAAGAGATGAATCCAAGACATTGAAAATGCTCTAAGAGAATGTGAAACCCCCCCCTGGGTAGTTAGAATTATTCTTACAAGTTTATTACACCCCAAATTTCAAAAATTCTGATTTCATTTTGCAAGTTTTTTCATATCTGAGTAATCTAATCTCCGAAGTTTATAGAAAGCCAGGAGATAAGTTTTGACACTTCAGACATCTAAAGTGGCTAAAAGTGATCTCAGCAATATCTGTAGATAGTGGGACTCACCGGGCAAGTTCTCCACTCCTCCTCTACATTTTGTTCCATCTTCATTTCTTTGGTTTTTCACATTTCTAGACAAACATTTCTGGTTAAGGATCCTTCCATCTCTTTTTCGTTTATTACATTTTCTTCTTCTGTATCATCCAGCTTCCATTGGGAATGGTCTTCTTAGCTTATTCCACTTTCCATTTCTCGGCGATTTCTTTAGATATTCTGAAACTCGAAAATAAAAGGAACAAATACGGAAAGGGACTTTTCGCCAGTCCAATCTTGTAAAAGCGGAACATAGATTTTTTGGGTTTCCATCTTTTCTTTTCTCTTTCTCTATTAAGTCCTTCCGAGAAACTTCCAAGCACCTGGACTTTGAAGTCGTCGTACAGAAAAAAGACAAAATAAAAATAAATAAACCATATAATATCAAGAAGTATCCAACTTTGTATATTGCAAGGTGGGAACTCGTTTCATATTTCTATTAACAACAAAGAAAAACAACTCGTTTAAATCACTGTTTCTTTCATAGTTTACCAATATTCATTCAAAGTCTTCGTTGTGAGCCACCTAATTCCAAAGAAACTTCGATTTGAAAAATATAAAAAAGCCACAAAGAAAACATTATTTAAATAAATAGTGAGGGTTGGTCAAAAAGACCAAACATCGGTGTTCTCCTTTAGTTCAACTCTTACGAAAACAACGCATTCATGATTCACCAATCCCCTTCATCTATCTCCTCTTCTTCACCTTCTTCCAATTGACCTCAAAACACAAATGATCAATCTGTTTCTATTCCCGACACGATCTATGTCCTATAGAATCAT
>OVAP01001353.1:0-22988 GCA_900406295.1 Aurinia saxatilis | reverse complement strand
AAAAAAGTAAAAAAAAAAAAAAAAAAAAGCAAAACAAAGAAAAAAAATTGAAGTCTCCAGCTCAAAATCCACTCTCCTCTCTCTGTTTAATGTTAGTTTTTTTTAGTTGAATTTTGTCGGACTCTAAAGGGGAGAGAAGCTGACGTCACTGTAGACTTTCTCAAATCGAAGAAAGAGGGAAAAGGGTTTGGTTTACTTGCTCTCTCAAGCATCAAAATTTCATCTTCCCTTTGATCCATTTCTCAAAAATCCAGAGTTTAAAGTGTTGTGGGTATAGCTTGAAATCGATAAAAAATCTCATCTTTCTTTAAGAGTTCTTACTTTGATTTTGGATTCCGATTTGACGAGCCGTTGATCTGGACCAAGTTCCAGATCTTCGTGTTCGTGTTACAGAGGAATTAGGGTTTTAGCATACAAAGTCTCGTTCTTTCGTATTTGGATTTGAAGGATGAGTTCGTTGTTGCTCTAGCATTCGGAGTATGAAGATGAACATGAAGAAACTTCTAAAAAAGCTTCGTATTACGCCGAATCAAAAAGAGGATGGTGAAGGGTCGGTTTCAAATAGGAGCAATAGGTCTAGTGATACAGAACCATCTCCTTCAGATTCATCCAGGTCTAAGGAGAGTCATGGTAACCCTGAATTTAAACCCTTTTCGGGTTTTTCGAATTGGTTAAGTTCTGTTGCTCAGAAGAAAATCCCTAGTCCTACAACTTCTTCCAATGCTGCCAATAACACAAGGGATGAGACAGTTGTGGAGCATAGTGGTCCTGTTGTGTCAGAATCTGTGGTGCAAGATTTGGGTTCCAAAGATCCAGAGGTTGAAGAAGAGTATCAGATACAGTTGGCTCTACAGCTAAGTGTTAAGGAGGATCCTGAAGCTGCTCAGATTGAGGCTATTAAGCAAATTAGTTTAGGTTCTCGTCCTCCTGCTCCTGATAACTCTCCAGCTGAACTCATGGCTTATAGATACTGGGTAAGTTTTTGATTCATTGCTAAAAATGGAAACAATACCAAAGTGAGATTGTGCTACAAAAGAAAAAATTGATTAGTTAGTTATTCCTGTTGATTTTGCAGCAATGTGTGTTGTTGGTTTTTATATGAGAATCCACCTCAAGACCTTAAAATGCTGTTAAGATTCTTCTTCCTCTAGTAATTAATGCTAAATCGTCTGGAAATTTTACGCGTTTTTGTTTGCAGAATTTTAACTGTCTTGGCTATGATGACAAGATCGTGGATGGTTTCTATGACCTGTGTGGAGTAATTAACGAGTCTTGTTTAGAAAGATTACCTCCCTTAGTTGATCTTCAGGGGACACTTATGTCAGATGGTGTAACTTGGGAAGCTGTTCTAGTGAATAGAAGTCAAGATTCTAATCTGTTGAGACTTGAACATATGGCCCTTGATATTGCAACAAAATCAAAGTTGGAGTCTTCGTCTGGCTTTGTGAACAGTGAATTGGTAAGGAAGCTGGCGGTTTTAGTTGGAGATTACATGGGTGGGCCGGTTGTGGATCCAGATAGCACATTAAGGGCTTGGTGGAGTCTGAGCTACAGTTTAAAAGCAACCCTCTGTAGCATGGTTTTACCCCTGGGTTCTCTAACTATTGGATTGGCTCGTCATCGTGCCTTGTTGTTCAAAGTATGTACCCTTCCCTCTCGTACTTTTACATTGGATGAAAATTAGCATAAGAGAGTGTTATTTTTTTTTTATCTCATGGTCGTTGAAGCTTCTTGCTAGTTTGGCACATGTTCAATTGAGTTTTGTGCAAAAGGCCTTTGTTTGTTTGATTTTATGTTTATTGCATACAAAGCTTATTGTTTCTCAAAAATTCCATGTGGTGTTTGGTCTCTTCTTATGGGACTTTGTAGGTTTTGTGTGATAGTGTCGGTGTTCCCTGTCGAATAGTCAAAGGACAGCAATATACCGGTTCAGATGATGTGGCAATGAACTCCATTAAGACTGATGATGGCAGGTGAATTTCAAATGAGAATTAAATCCTTATTTATCTATATTCAAAATCTCTATCATTTGTGGAGTAAAATGTGTGTATATGTAAATGTGTACATACACATAAAATGAACATAGCTGCTTATGGAGTTGGGTATCATATCACTCAAAATGTCAAAGCTAATACTGGGGCTTGATAAAAGTGAACTTTCTTTGGTCTATGTAACGTACCGTTAGGAAATGAAAGCATGATTATCCATACCTGTATTGTGTTTCTTTCTACTAAAAATTGCAGTAGACAGTAGCAAAGTATTCTCCCTGATGAATGCAAATGTAAATTTCAGGGAGTACATTGTTGATCTCATGGGAGATCCAGGCACGCTTATCCCCGCTGATGCAGCTGGACTACAGTTGGACTATGATGATTCTGTCTATTCTGCCAGTCCCAGAGACGTTGATTCATCCCATGTAGCTTCTTCCAGCAGTGGGGTTGAGAGCTCGTTTGAAGAGCATGCAGAACCTTGGTCAGCGGAACTTCGTTCTAGGACCAAGGGTTTCCGGGAGGAAATCCGATCTGAAGGTGGAGATTATCTCATGATTCGTCCAAATAATTTTCGGGAAGTTGTGGAAAGTCATAAGGCTCCAGTTCATCATCTCCCAAGTAGGCCTGCTCATTCTTTCACCCATGCCAGATCACCTTCTTGGACTGAAGGTGTTAGTTCTCCAGCTGGACGCAGGATGAAAGTCAAAGATGTTTCACAATATATGATCGATGCTGCCAAAGAGAATCCAGAACTAGCTCAGAAACTTCATGATGTGTTACTTGAAAGTGGAGTTGTTGCTCCTCGAAATTTATTTTCAGAAGTCTATTCAGAGTCAACGGAGGTAACAGTTGAAATAAAATCTGTGGCTGAATCCAATGATGAGAAAGGGAAAGATTTTGGAACAGTTCAACATGGAAGAAATCAGAGCAATCTTGGTCCTGTGAGATTTTTGCCTCCACTTCCAAGACCGCATTCTAAAGCAGATCCTCATGACCTACGTGAACATTCAGGGCATGGACTCGATCGTTTGTCTGATCAATGCAAAAATGGTAGCCAGTCTGATTCGTCACAATCTGAAACGTCTACTGACTATCCCAGACATGTTCCTGTGGCCGTAGCTGCTGCGGCTGTTGTTGCATCTTCCATGGTTGTTGCTGCCGCCAAGTCAGCAAACTCGGATTCCTCCACCTTAGAACTTTCGGCTGCAGCTGCTGCTGCAGTAGTGGCGACAGCGGCAGCAGTGAGCAGACAGCTCGAACTAGATTCACATAGCAATGGGGATGCTGGTTCTGGTGGGTTCCATGGGCCACATTCAGAAGGAGAAAGAAGATCCGACAGATCTACTGGCAATGAAAGCTCAAAATCTGATTCTGCAATCGATGATGTGGCTGAATGTGAGATTTTGTGGGAGGAAGTTACCGTGGCTGAGCGTATTGGACTTGGTACTGACTTATGCTCTTTTTTACTCTGTAGTGTAACTGGTGGTACAACAAATAAGTATTTTAGATTTACCTCTTCTGATGCAGGATCATATGGTGAGGTGTATAGAGGAGATTGGCATGGAACTGTGAGTATCTCATATTTGTTCATAAGCTTAATTCATAATCAACATAACTATCTATTTATAACAAGCAGGCTTATGAATTCGTCGAGTGCCCGAGTATTTCAATATTGATGAAACTCTTGGTTTGGTAGGCAGTGGCTGTCAAGAAGTTCATTGACCAAGATATTACGGGAGAGGCACTGGAGGAGTTCAGAAGTGAGGTAGAAACCTTTTCTTCACTGGAAATTCTTGTATCCTTTCAAGTTTCTAACATGAGCCATTAAGGGACAGATTCATAACATTTCATGCTATCTGGATGCAAGGTCCGGATGATGAGGAGGCTCAGACACCCTAACATTGTTCTCTTCATGGGAGCTGTAACACGCCCGCCAAATCTCTCAATTGTTACAGAATTTCTTCCTAGGTATGCTATGATTTCTTCATGATTTAATTGTTTTTACGCCATATGATTTGCATATCATCCATGATAATTAAATGATTACTACCGTTCAATGCATTAATGAGCAGAGCTCAGACCCTTCAGGCTTTGTTTTCGTGTGGACTTTCTTGGATCTATACTGTACATATTTTCCTGAATTTGAAGATCAGTTTACTTGTGCAGAGGTAGCTTGTATAGGTTAATCCACAGGCCTAATAACCAATTAGATGAGCGAAAGCGTCTGAGGATGGCACTTGATGCTGTATTATTTTACTCATTTCTCTCCCACTCCTTTTACCTCTACCATCTAGTTGTGTCTCTGTTTTATTGTTTCTCACAAAAACGTTTCAACCTTTGCAGGCTCGTGGAATGAATTATTTACACAGCTGTAATCCGGTAATTGTCCATCGCGATCTTAAATCTCCAAACCTTCTAGTTGACAAAAACTGGGTTGTCAAAGTCAGTAATCTTTCCTCTCCAAATCTATTTTCCCTCATGATCAGGATTATGATATCATATTTCTAATGGTTTACATATTTCTTAGGTGTGCGATTTTGGTTTGTCTAGAATGAAAATGAGCACATACCTCTCTTCAAAGTCAACAGCAGGCACGGTAAGCTGCTAGAATATATTCATTGCTCTGCACTAGGACAGTTAATGTCTACTAAAAAGATCCATATATTCTCAGTTGATCAAACCGGGAACAGAGTTGCTTTCTTCGGTGGATTTATCAACTATCATCAGAAACCACCTCATATCTTACTTGCTAATTCATTAATTATAAGCTTGATTAAATGTTTGCTCATATCAGGCTGAATGGATGGCTCCAGAAGTACTAAGAAACGAACCTGCAGATGAAAAGTACGGTCTTTTTTTTTTTTTACTCGAACAAACATGCTTGTAGCTCATCGTCTCCCCTGTGATACTCCCTTTTAAGAACCAGATTCATTTGTTTGAAAAAACAGGTGTGATGTATATAGCTATGGAGTCATCCTGTGGGAACTCTTTACATTACAGCAACCATGGGGGAAGATGAATCCAATGCAAGTTGTAGGGGCTGTTGGGTTTCAACATCGACGCCTTGAAATCCCTGAATATGTGGATCCTGGAATTGCAGATATCATCAGGCAATGCTGGCAAACGTAAGTCCAGTTTGTTGTAGATTGATGTTTGTTAAGGTCTCTTGTTTTCTTAATGACATAGCTCTCTGACCTGGTTTGTTTGGTTAGGGATCCAAGGTTAAGACCAAGTTTTAAAGAGATCATGGCTTCTTTAAAGCAGCTACAGAAACCTGTAATGAATGCAAACATGCAGAGAGCAATTCCGAGTGAGCAAGAACAATAATGGTGTTGAAGAAGAAAAGATTGATGGATGATGTGGTGGTGTGTTCTGTGGTGTTTTGTTCTCATGTTTTTTGTTTACAAATTGTAAAAAATGAAAAAAAAAAAAAAAATGAGAAACAAGAAAAATTCATTTGTTAATGGTAAAAAAATCTTTGAGAATTGAATTTTCATTTCTCTTGTATACGAAATTTGTTTATACAGTCTCTCTGGTGCAAAAGCCGGTTTACATCATAATTTTGTAAACCGGGCTCAATGATTTTGATTTTATGTTAAAATAAGAAAGAGAAGCATTTTTCATTTTTGTTGTGTCCGAAAATGGCGAAACTATTCAGTAGTCCGGTTCCTTTTCTCTTGCCGCCGATCACGAAAACGGCGTCATTTCACTGTTGCGCTTCACCGGAGCAGGACCCTCCGTCTCAGTCAGAGTCGACTCAATCGATACGCGCGGAGCAACCGAAGAGGAAGACAACCGTCGAGACGACGGATTGGGTCGCTTCTTCATTGACGCGGCGCTTCGGAATCGGAGCTGGTCTCGCCTGGGCGGGGTTCTTAGCTTTCGGCGTCGTCTCCGAGCAGATCAAGACACGGATTGAAGTCTCTCAGGAAGAAGCTAACACAAGGTTTCACCACAATTTTTGTCCACAGACTCTTACATTTGGATTTTTATAGCTCTATTTGTCTTGTATAATCATTCTCATTCTCACAAATTTTGAAACTTGTTTCTTGCAGAGATGTAGAAGAAGAGAAAGAGATTGTCTTACCCAACGGTATAAGGTACAATCTACTTTTGTCTTGAACCGAGTCTGTAGTTCTCTCACTGCTCTCTATGGAATCTAATCATTGCAGGTACTATGATCTACGGCTTGGAGGAGGAGCAACACCAAGACCAGGAGATTTGGTTGTGATTGATCTAAAGGGACAAGTGCAAGGAACCGGAGAAGTATTTGTAGACACTTTTGTAAGCAAAGACAAGAAGAAGCCATTGGCTCTTGTGTTAGGCTCAAAACTGTATAGCAAAGGGTTATGCCAAGGCTTAGATTACGTTTTAAGGTCGATGAAAGCTGGAGGTAAACGAAAAGTAATCATTCCACCATCTTTAGGATTTGGAGAAGACGGTGCTGAACTGGAATCAGGTACGCTGATTCCGCCTAATGCTTCCTTGGAGTATGTAGTTGAGATTGAAAGAGTCTCAATTGCGCCTGCTTGAGTTGTAGTTTGATTGCCTAATACTTCAATTGGTTGTATAATATAAATGAGATTATTAGAAGTATTGTAAAGTTTTTATACAATATTCTCTAGGGAGAATAGTGCAAAGTATTATTCATGCAAGTATGCAACTCGTTCTACCATACATTTCTTCTACCATTTCTGATTGAAAGAGTTCCAAAACTTGAAGACACATCTTCAAGCAAAGCATCATTCATGGCGTCTCCAAGATGCTTTTCATCTGCTGCATCATAAAAGCAGCCACATGCCCTTGACTCACTCACCAGTTTTCCCCAAACCGAACCACTTCGAGCCAAAGTTGCCTCGTTCCCAATCACCCATAAGCAGTGCTTTGCTCTAGTCAGTGCCACGTTTGCTCTTTGACGGTTATCGAGAAACCCCACTTTTCCGTTACCATTACTTCTAACGGTGGAGATGATGATAACGTCTTCTTCCCCTCCTTGGAACCCATCTACAGACCGAACATTCAAAGTGAAAAGCTGACAGGAACTGTACTTATCTCCAGTTCTCTCTTGTATTGCTCTAACTTGTCCTTTGTACGGTGAAATCACTCCAACACTCATCTTCATCCTTGATACACTTGAAACTGTTTTCAAAGAAAATTAATTAAAACCAATAGTGAAACACATTCATATATATGGACTTTCAAATCAAGTGAAGAATATGTATACCTTTGAAAAGATTGGATATGATTTCAGAAATCACAGCAACTTCAACCATGTTCTTGGGACTATATCCATCACCAAACTCTTCTTTCCCCGGACCAACATTGATAAAAGAGAAAGAACCAAACATGTTCTCTTGAAGAAACCTCTTTTCATAAATGCTCTCTTGAACAACCTCAGCATCAGTTATTAGCCCACCATAAAACTCTTTGTTAGGAAACCGACTTATCAAAGGATGCATTCGATATTGAACATTGAGTAAGTGCTTGTGATGACCAAGCAAAACCAATCTCTCAAACAAGCTTCTTCCGAATTTAGCCTTTCCGCATTCATCACTATGCACCATTGCTGGTAACTGAAACTCATCTCCTATTAAAACCGCATGACGCAAACCAGAAAGCTGCAATGCCGCAACTGATTCACATTCTTTTAGCTGAGCTGCCTCGTCCACCACAAGCATATCTATAGCTCCTGTTCTTTCTGCGTTCATTTCAGTTGCACCTGAGGCTGTGCACAAGATTATATGCGCGTTTGAAAGACAGAATCTTCTTGTATCTTCGTTGTTCAGCAAATCTGGAATCTCAAAACGTTTTGGAAGCAAACGTAGAGACTCAAGGCAATCGTCGAATTCTAAACCAGCTTCCTTGATATCAGCATTCTCCTGCAAGAAACCTCTAACACGCTGAAGAGCTCGAAGGGCTGCGATCATATTCCTCACATCTTCAGATGAAAGGTAAGACTTGGGAAGATGTGTGTACAAATCAACCATATCTGTTTTCAATTCTTCTCTTAACCCATTAAACTTCTTCTTTACAAACTCTCCAAATGTAGGAATGCTAATTACAACTTCTTGCCTCTTCCCATCTTCTTCCTTCTTCCTTTCAGCTTCTTTTAACTCATATACATACTTCTCGTACTTAGCCTCCTTGTTCTCGAGAAAGTCTATGAGTGACTCCAATCTCTTCCTCCATCCAGAGAACTGAGAAAACAGCTTACAAAGTTTATCTTGACGATGATCAAGAAACACATCGAGAAGAACATGATCACTCTTGTTAATCCCCATTCTGTCGCGGTTTCCAGATAAAACGATATCCCCCATCCTGTGAGCAGCTGAAGAAGATTCCTCCTTAATTAATCCCAATAGCCTCGTTGCTACCTCTACAATAGCTGTGTTTGTAGGAGCACACACAACTGTCTTGCACTTAAGTTTAAGAAGAGCAAAGAGAAGCGTCGCGACTGTCTTTGTTTTGCCTGTTCCAGGAGGTCCCCATATCAGTTTCACACTCTTATTGTGCTTACAGTTTCTTGTCTTTAAGCAGTTCAATATTGCAGCTTGTTGAGAAGAGTTTAGTTTCGTTGAACGTATTATATCCATAACATGATCAGAACCCTCAACATCATCTGTACAACACAAACATTTTTCTGTAGCCTGCAACACACGCAAAGCCACAAATTACTCAACTGAACCAAATAAAATAAAATTACAACTCTGTTTTTATACAGAGGACTTACCAGAGTATTTTCTTGAAGCACACGTTGGATCATAGTGGAATCAGCAGCTTCAGTACTGTGCAAAGCGTTCCAGATTCTTGTGTTTGTGGTTAAAGTCATGAGCAAAACACCGAACCGGACTGATTTTTTCTCAAGAAAATCAATAGATCGAGAAGAATGAACAGAGAACTTAAGATCACCATCCACAGAGAATACGTAGGCGAGAAGTAAAGGATTTAATTGACCAAGACGTGTTGGTCTTTCCTTTGTAAGGGCAATAAGATCACCACATTTTGGCTGATACTTTGTAGTAACATTACCCGATGCATGGTTTAATGTTACATCGTAGAACGACTTGTTAGATGAACTTCCGGTTAAGGGTTCCTTTATACTTGTTATCTGAAAGAAAGGAGCTTTTGGTAAAGATTTGAAGCTTGAGAACAACTCCGTGCGCGTTTCCTCGAGTAAATGTGGAACAAAACACTGATAGTATTCATCAAGAGATGTAAATCTGTCTGGTATTGTCTTTATCTGTTACAAAAGAATACACCATCGATGAATGAAGAATCATACTTTGTATATTACAGTATATATATATAGCAAAACCTTGTGCATGTGGAGATCTTTGTTGAGGATATCTTTGATAGACCAAGAAAATACTGTATGGGATAGAGTTGTTTTCTCGTTCCTCCTTTCCATGACACTTCTTCGTCTCTCTAAAAGATTGTTCATCGAGTAATTTTGTTTGATGTGGAATGTCTAATTGTTTTTCTTCTCTCAGACCTGCTCTTTGTATCTGGCTAAGTCTGATTTGTTTTATCTCCTCGGCTTCTTTCTGTCAAGATCGTACTTCTTTGAAAGAAGTTTGCTTTTGTGCTTTTTTTACTTAAGGGTAAAGCTATCTCGTTGGTTGGTTATTCGCTAGAGAGCGCTAAACCTAGAAAAAAGAAAATTAAATTCGTAAGTGACAAATTTTGAAACATAAAATTCCATTACAAAGGAGAAAAACAATTAAAATTCTAAAATCCATTAGGCTTTAAATTTTAATAATTATTAAAATTTATGTTTTAGATTTTATGGGTTTATTTTGGGGTGAATTTTTTTTTTGGGTTTAGGATTTTAGTGTTAACAGAGCAGCTTTACATAATATGTTGTATCAAAAACAGAAACTACCAAAATTAGTGAAGTCTAAAACTAACCATTACTCTAGCTGTAAACAAATCGTAAAATTACTCACTTAAGAAAAAATCAAGGACTTTGTGATTTCAGTTCACAAAGCAACTCAATATTTTTTAAGAGCACTAGACAAGACCACAATCTAAGGGCATCTTCAATATCAAAACTCATTTTGAGGAGAGTGGAATCTCAAAATAAGGATTTGAGACTGTATTGTTCCAACAATAAAACTTCAAAAAAAATCTTTAAAAATTTATTAAATTGCAATATAGTCCTTAATATTTATGAAAATTACTAATGATGATAAACATTCTCAAATAAATATGGAACATATATTTAATATATTATACAATGTACAATATTACATAATAACAGGACAATATAAATTACATATTTAATAACAAAACACACATATTTTTTTTTGTTACAAGAATACGTATAAAATAGCAAATTAATCGAGCATTATTTTCCTAAAGTTTCCGTATTTGAACTTTGTTTTTATGTATTTTTGTTGTGTGAACTATATTTTTAATATTATGTAATATTTCTTCTATTTTATTTTGTTTAATATGTTTAAGTTTTTCAAAATTAAGTTTAGTACAATTATTTATGAAAAACATAACTATAGAAACCAATAAATAAATAAGAAATAGTTTTGAGGTTTTGAATAGTAAAACCTCAAATTTGAGGTTTCAATATTCAAAACCTTAAAATTTGAGGATATAATGGTTTGTTGGAATGGCCAAAGCCTCAAAATTTGAGGATTTGAGGATTTGTTGGAGATGCCCTAACTTAACAAAAAAAAAAACCACAATCTACAGTATACGAGTTTTGGAAATGAAAAAAAAAACACACACACAAAAAGCTTAAGGAATTATGACAAAAGGTTGACTTACCGATGACTATATAATCTCCGAACCCCGAGTAAGAAGATTACTGATCTCTCTCTCTCATCCTTTTAGTTTCTGCTGAATATGATTGTTAGTACCGGTCCAAGATTAATTAATGCCTAAAACTTTTTGAAAAAATGATGCTCCTCATTGATGTGTGTTTTTTTAAATAATAAATCAAAATTATAAAATATTACTAACCTTTCATTTATTTTTTAAAAAAGCAGATAAAGTTTAAAAGAAAAAAAAAGCGTACAAAGATTAAAAGGAAAATAAATAGTCGATTTTTCTTTTTAGGTATAACTATTTAGAATTATGTATTTATTTAACAAATACAAAGAAATGATGCTTACCCTCGAACACGCCACCAAGAAAACCAAGACCCAAACACACTATCAATAAACCCAAGGAACTTTACAAAATATATGTATGCTCACAAATTATTATATTTTTTTTGCTGTTTAAAGCTTTAGACCAGACCTGATGATCGCCTTTGGGAGTCTGGCTTTTATACACACTGAACAGTCTGAACTCGTAAGACCAAACTCTTTTCGTCTTCTTGGTCGTGGTCTCCGCGGGTCCCATTGGTTAGTTTGGTCCCTCTGCTCCGCGTAACAACATCTTTACCTCGAAGTTGCTTACGTCCAATTAATGACACGTCAATGACACAGAGATTGTAATTGGACGGTGAGTAATTTATTGATCGTACTACTTCTTTAAGAGCATTTTTGCTTTTGGTGATTGTTTAACTTAACGGTTAAGCTATCTACTTCCCTCCACACGAAGTTTACTCCTGATTGCCAAAAGCTTGCGATATCTCTTCTCTTAACGTTAGGATACTCCCACGCCCTATAGACGAGATAATATCTACTTAAATGGACTATTCAATTTACATTTTTTTTGTTTACTCACTATGTTCCATTTTTAGTGTTCTTTTAAGCCATATGTAATAAACTACTATTGGTGTAGAAATTGGGTCACTGAGCCAGACTCGATGATTCTTCCCTAATCACTATAGCGTTAGCTTAGCTCACAACATATGACATATCATTCAAAAGTTGAGGCCAGATTTAGGAAACGATCTGTGGTCTAGTCACTACTCACTAGTGCCATGTTACTATTTTGGAGACATACACACTTTTTCACTTTCGGTGCGATGGTATAGTCATGCTTTATTTTCCTTCTTTTTTCCTTTTGTCTTTGTTTCATACAACTTTTGTTAGCTGTAGCAACATCAAAGAGCATCTCCTCAGGAGAAATACCCGTCTATGCATCTTGACAAATATTTTAATAATTATTTTAACATCAATGAAAGATATAATTAAAATAAAAATAAAATAACAAAACTAAACTAATTAGATAGTGACAAATGTTATTTGAATTTATGCTAAGTTCTGCAAACTTCTCCACCGAGAAATTATTGTCATCTCTCTCCTCTTTTTCTTATTTTTATTATTATTGTATTGTGAAAAACCCACTTACAAACTTGCCATGGAATTGTCCTTATATCTTATATATTTCTCTTTTTTAAACCTTGTATATATTTTTTATGTATATTAATTTGCTAATCAGTCTCCAAATATTATTGTATGTTAAGTATCGAATCATGCTGGTACTATAAAGACTGGAGGTAAACGAAGAGTGATCCTTCGTTCCACCATCTTTACTTATGTAGGATTTGGAGAAGACGGTATTGAATTGGGATGGAGTTCGCAGATTCAACCCGAATGTTTAGTTAGAGTATATAGTTGAGATTGTCTCGATTGCACCTGCTTGAGTTGTAGAGCTTTTTGGTTTTGATAGCTAAGGCAAATCCTTGAATTCGTTGTGCAACAAAAGAGAGTATGAAAGGGAATAGTGTAGAATTTCTAACTGAGCTAAACCGGATAAAAAAGTTTAAACCTAAAACCGGACCAAAACAAGTGAACCGGAATTTTATAAAACTAATTTTGATAGAAAAGTATTTTACGAGTTTTATGAAGTCAAAAGCTAGAATTAGAGAAAATTAGTTTTAAGAGTTTTGGTTTCTGGTTTCCTGAAAGAAAGGAACAAAGGGATAAGGAGGAATCGCTTCATTTCAATCGGAAGCGAATCGGTAATTTGCTATCAGCGGAGAGGGAATGGTGAAGGTTATCGATTCTCATTACCTGGCCATTACCGCCATTGTCACCGTAAGCCCCCAAGCTTTTTTTGGTGCACAATCGTTTCTTGAGAAAAACCACGAGTTGGGTTTCGTAATTTCGTGCTTTTTGTTTGTAGGTGCTTTATCAATTCATCTTCTTCGTTATCACAGCTGTTTTCAAAATTGACCAAGTTACCGACTTTGCCGGTACGGTGATGATCTCAATTCTGTGTTTTAGACTCTGAAATTATGATTTTCTTCCAACATTTTTGCTAACATATTGACTTAAAACAATGCTCCCAGGAAGTACTAATTTCGTGATACTTGCTGTATTGACTCTGGTTCTCAAAGGGACATGG
The DNA here is from genome assembly GCA_900406295.1 of Aurinia saxatilis. Classification (NCBI taxonomy): domain Eukaryota; kingdom Viridiplantae; phylum Streptophyta; class Magnoliopsida; order Brassicales; family Brassicaceae; genus Aurinia; species Aurinia saxatilis. The sequence goes on along the minus strand of OVAP01001353.1, from coordinate 9,741 downwards.
CATTTTCGTCAGGTTTCTTCTATATTGTTGTTGATGCATTGAGTTCTTGGCTCTGTATCATTGACTTGATTCTATAATCTAACAGATAGTCGTGACTATGCTTGTAGTCGTATGGGGACTTCGTTTGGGACTGTTCCTTCTAATGAGGTTTGTAACCTTGCTATATGATTCATTACATTGCTTACTTACCAAATTTATGTGTTTGTATCCGCTAATATTGGTATGCATTTACAAATAATAGGATCTTGCAATGGGGTGAAGATCGACGTTTTGATGAAATGCGCGAGAATATGGGGAAGCTTGTAGTCTTTTGGACGTTTCAGGTTGGTTAGCTACAACCTTTTGGTTTTTCATTGTCTTTAGAAGATACGGAAGAAAGTACCTCTGCTAAGTTGGATGCTTGTCGTCTAGTATTGACTGGGTTTTGTTCTTTCTTCTTTGCCAGGCCGTGTGGGTTTGGACTGTTAGTTTACCTGTTACTTTTGTTAATGCAAGCAACGGTGGAAGATTATTTCAGCCCGCAGATGTTATTGGTTGGACAATGTGGGTGGCTGGGTTCGTGCTTGAAGCTGTAGCTGATCAACAAAAGCTTTCGTTTAAGAATCGTCCGGAGAATAAAGGGAAATGGTGTGATGTTGGAGTGTGGAATTATTCGCGCCATCCAAACTACTTCGGCGAGGTAAGTATTGCTAGAAGAGAGGCGTATTGATTCGCATATTGGTTTGCTATGAATTAGAGGAAGCTCCAAAAAGTGACGGGGTGATTGTAAATTTCAGATGTTACTCTGGTGGGGCATTTATGTGGCTTCAATGCCTGTGCTTAGAAAAGCAGAGTACCTCGTCATAATAGGACCACTGTTTCTCACTCTGCTACTCTTCTTTGTGAGCGGCATACCATTACTCGAGGTTCTCTCTCTTTCTTTCACCTCTCTTCCTCTCTACTTTGACACTTTCTGAATCATCTTATTGTGTATAAATGCAGGCATCAGCGGACAAAAAACATGGTAACTCTGGAGCTTATAGACACTTTAAGAAGACAACCAGGTATGATATGATTTCTGTGTACATCGTTATTTGCCTCGAGATGTACATTAAGAGCTAAGTGTAACCTCATTTGGATATTGTTTTACAGTCCTCTGATCCCATTACCGCGAGGAGTGTATGGGTACTTACCAAAATGGTGCAAAACGGTATTTTTCTTTGAGTTTCCGTTGTACAGCAGGAATCTCCCTCAAGAAACTACGGTCTGGTGAGACTCCTAAATATAAAATAAATTCATCCTTTTTATGGTTTTAATCACTTCGTAATCCTTGAAAGTTGTTGTGTTACGAACTTACGGGGGTTTTCACGTTCTTTTTACGCGCAAGGGATAGAAGAACCACGAAGAAGAAGAGCAAGAATAGTATTGACTGAGAGATATGGTTATTGTGTTTTTGTGAAACCCACATCCCCTAGATATTCCTTTACGATCAAATTCTCTTTGTATAGTTTCTCATTTGTCTTTAAAGAAGTGTGAAAAGTGTTTGATACATTGATTGATAATACAATAAGATTCAAACTAGGCTTCAAAAAATAATGTTGGAAGGAACTTAACGGAAGTACAAATTTCTATTTTGGTTATGGAACAAACTATTGAAGGGAAGTGTTATTAAAGTTCTCTAAGGAAATCACTGCACCTGATTTGAGCTCACTTGAGGAAGGGGCATTGGAATGAGAGAGTAAGATGTAAAATACCCAGAGATGAAGGCAAATAAGATAGAGCAAGGCCCATATTTTGGCTGGCGGGTTTCTCCGCAAGAAGACGGTGCCCGAGATGAATATAGCGTTAAGCTGCATCACTAACCATCCCAAATGTTTCTTGCCTGACCGGATTTTATCTTGGAAAACTGGTTTTAACTTTGATCCTGATAGTTCCCAGTCTCCTGCTTCAAGATCTTGAGATGAGCCTTCGGTCGCAGAGATACCTTTGTTTTCTTCTATTAGCCTTGATACGGCCTGACAAATAAATCACAACGGGTTGGGTAAACATTATTAGTCAGAGTAGATTGGTGGGATTCATAAGCTTACCTCAATTCTAAACGATAGGGTTGCTTTCTCCGAGGAAAGTGCTTCGACCTGATAAATTTGCCAAGAAAGTTTGGAAGTTTGTATAGCAATTGTTGTCTGAATATCTCAATTTAAGGTGACGTTCATTTAATACCTGGGATTGTTTTTGAATAAGATGGTCGGTTAGCTGATCAAGTCTTCGTTTCAGTTCAAGTTCCACTTCAGTTGGTTCCTCGAGCTCTTTCCTCATCATTTTGATGTCTGTTTCCAACTTATCTGCCTGAAATTTTAACAAGGAATCAAGCAGAAAGAGAATGGAAGATTAGTTACAGAATGTGCCTCAAATTTAATATTGACGACTAGACAACCAAAATTTCCATTTTTTATGAGGAATTATACAGTTGCATGTACCAAATAGAATATAAGCATCCAATAGGAAACCTGAAGAATAAGCCAAACCAGACAATCGTGGTAGCTAACCTTATCTTGTAACCGCCCGATTTTATCAGTCAGCAAAGAAATTTCTACTTCAAGCATCTGGTGTTCGAACATATCTCCTCTAGAAGAATCTAACTACATTGCCCACATATAATAAGTAGTATGATTATCAGAAACAGGCAGAAATATTTCCGTACTGACATTGAACAAAAACAACAGAAGAACAAAAAAAAGGGATGACTTCAAGTCACCTGGTTTGTAATTTTTCCACTCCCCCGGATATTAAAAGTTTTTTGCCTGAGTCCTACATGATGGACCTTCTTTAGAAAAATGTTATTATAGAGAAGTGATATCCCAAAACAACTATGAGCGGTAAAACAGAGTCATTCGGAGCAGAAGAAGCTTTTTATAAGAGGAAAGTCTTTAAAACATGTCAGCAACTACGTAGTTTCTCTAAGAATGAATATATACCTTCAAGAGCAGACTCTTTAAGCTCAACCTGTTCTCGAAGTATTGTTACCTGATCTATCTGGTCGCACCAGAGAAGGAGATTAGTACAAATCCATATATAGAATCCGGTTCTGCAACCTTGACTCGACAACATATAGTAGGTATTAATCCAAACTTCCTTAGCGTGTCAGATGACATACATCTTTAACAATGTCGATCATGAACGTATTAATAACCCTTTACTATTCTTCAATTCCAGCTAATTTGTACAAACCAAGAAACAAAGTAGACCAAGCAACCTCTATACCTGAGTCTCAAGCTTCTTCTGCCCAGCAGCAAGCGATCTTGTAAGTTCCGCATTCGCTGCCTAAAAATTCCAATTAATATGTTTTTTTTTTAAAAGCGAACCATCTTGACAACACTAAGAGCAATTTGAACTGTCGGCAAACATATTACGCATTCGGTTTTTACCTCTAATCCGGCCAAGCGTGAAAGAACTTCCATTCTTGTATTGTTATGCTTCTGTTTTTCAAGGTCAGCAGCTTCCAGTGTTTCCATCATGTTTGTTTGTAACTCCGCGGCCTTGAAAAACAAGGACAAACACAGCATATATAGTCCATTTAGCCCGAGTAATACAAATATTAAATCATACAGGTGTTTGCAGCAGCTTCTATCATATAAATAGTATCTTCGCAGTTCAGACGCAAGGGTAAACTAGTGTTTTGCTAGTGCCAACAATCATGAGCATGCCATTTCTTAATATGAATCAAGTAATATTCATGCTTGCATTTTGTCAGTTGAAACGTAACAGAAAGTCCAAGAGCAATCTTATACATCTTTATGGTCATCATTGCAAGGAAAACAAATTGTAAAAGTTGTTACCTCTTGAGCCTGTTGTTTAGCTCGTTCTTCAACTATCTTCTCTAAACTCTGTTTTTCACCCTCAAGTCTTGCTACCATATTCTCTCTCTCTTTGATGACCGCTACAGCTTTTGTTGCAACTTTTTCAGCGAAAATCTTCTCTCTTCTTCTCCTACGCTCCTCCCTCTGACGCTCCCTCTCAGAGTCAGTGCTTGAATCAGACTCATAATCTGACTCGGATTCATCACTTGACAAGGAAGAATCCTTACTCTTTACACTATCAGATACACTGCTTTGGGGAACTTCTCCCCTTGCCTGCTTTCCCCATACAGCACTTCTTCTGGGCTCCCGGCCATCTTTTTTTCCAACACTTGGTGATGCTTCCCTTGGGAGAGTCTCACTTGCCCATCTTGTGGAGTCATCCAGGGAAGGTGGCTTAGCATTGACTTCCTTCTCACTCTCCTTATGAATTGTCTCCACAAATATATCCCGAGCAGCATTCCTGTTTTCCATGTCAGCATCAGAAGGGCTAGACACTTCCTTGTCGCTTGGTTCCTTATTTAACTGTTTTTGTGGCCTCCCTCTGGAATCGACCACATTACTACTGCTTTTCTCACTCTTCCTTCCATCAGAGGCCAAATAATTTTTCCCCAGAGTCCCATGCCTTTTCCCATCCTTCTTCAGTCCTCGAGACATAGATGTTCCGCCGGGAGTACGAGGCTTAGAAGTGTTGGTCCCTGGATTTGGAGCACCCAAAAGTTCTGTCCAGTCAGCGTCAGTCAGTGAGTCTTTTGGCTGTGGTAAACTCTGTGACGGTGAACTTGTCCTTTCTTCGGATTTATCTGCTTTGCGTAAATTTTTACTGCTGCTTAAGTAACCAGGTTTTTGCTCTAATGAGTTCCTCTGAGACCCACCACCATAATAATCACTAGCTTCATTTGTTTTCTTTCTCAACTGGTCTTTCAAAGAAACAGGACTTCCAGATTTTGAAGAAGTCTCAAACACCTCATCATGTGTCTCAGATTTCTCATCCTTCCGAAGAGACTCTGCTGCTTGCTGATCAATCTGAAAAACACAATTTACACAGTCACCAGTTAGATACATTATTCTCCTCGCCGTCTTATGATAAAATCAATTAAATTACATAATAACCAGCTATCATGTATTATTTTTCTAGCCAGGCTTACTATGAATCAATCAAGTTCCATGACTAAACAAGAATCGACGTGCTTGTTGTAGATGAATTATTGGTACGCAATGAAGCATTGAACAATGCTCGAGCAAACGAGCACACACAAAAAAGCAAGAATGTAAAGTAACTTGTCTACTTTCCCTTGGAAAAGACTATATGGACTAATAACGAAGACACCAGATCAATGTGAAAAAAATATGAAGGATCGAATTCACGAAGCAAGTAAAGGAGCTAAATAAGAAAACAGCGAGGTGAATTAGATAAAACTCAGAACTACAAATTTGACATGAACGCAAGAGTCTTGTTAAGTATAAGCACAAATCGGTGCTTAGTGACAATGTTATAAGCCTGTATTACATCAATTTCACCTCAAGACCTAATCAAATACAAAATGCTTCCATTGTAATCATCTCAGATCAACACAGTAATCGATTCCCACAGCAAACAACCCAAAACTTAAAGGATCGAAATCTAACTATAACCCAACAACTTCTAAATTCGATGATTCTAACGAAATTTTGCGCAAACGAAGAGAGAAGAGTAATGAGATTCGACATTTCTCACCTGTTGAAGAATCGTTTCGGCGGCTTTGAGCTTCGACGAGATCCAATTCGCCATTTTCGTCACTGCCTCTTAGAACCCATACGATACGGTTTTATCACCACGAAGTGATTTTGTGAATTTGCAGTCGCATCAGAACATACGATGAAGAAGAAGAAGAAGATGAAAAATGAATTTGGAAGGTGTAATGCTATAGTGACGTGTCGGTAACGTAGTTAATCAGCAACAAAGAAAGAGACTCTCTCACTAACCGAACCAAATTCCGGTTTACAATTAATTCGTCCTCTTGGTTCAATTGTTTTCTCTTTTTTGTTATTTTGGTTCAATTGATTTAGTCTTCTAGAGATATGATTAGCAAAATGATTTTTTTGGCCAAAATTAAAAATCTCTAAAATCATATAAATAATCCTACAAACATTAACATTTCCCTTTTTACGAACATAGTTATTTGACAATACTGATTAAAAGTAAAAATCTACTGTTTCAATTTAAAATCAATTAGTATTTTATTTTTTTTATTGTTAAGTTATAAACAGATAATCCAAAATTCATACCTATTTTGTACATAATTCCTTCTTAGTAAACTAGAATTAGAACTTTGTGAATCACAAAACATGAGGAAAACATAGTTTATCATAAATTAGAAGCGAAGAAGATGGACATAAACGCAAAACCGATCAAACTTATTCCACCTTTTAAGATAGAGAAAAAGGAGATGGAACTCAAGTTATATCAGATCTAACCGGATTTGTTATGAATTAACTCAACACAGTAACCAATGAATTAACTCAACCCATTTGCTAAAAGGATTGGATCAATCCGTTATACATTTGGTACTCAACCCTAATAGATATGAGTTTAAATGTATTCGATTGTCCATTTTTGACACCCGTATTTGGGATGACTAACATTTAGATACATCTTACAATACTATAATTTTGTCAGCATAGTTCTTATAAAATTGTGTGGTCTTATGTAGTTTTATACGAGGATAAGACCAAATATAAATACAGCCAAGTCAAACGTTTTTGATCAAATTACATCATCAAAGATGTTCAAAACAATTGTATGTATAGATAAATCTAAAAGTTTTTAATTACTTGATGCAACAATTGGAGAAAGAAAGACTCAACGGTCGAGTGGCGGTAACTTCATGAATATTTACGATCTCTTTACCCGCGGGCACTACCGTGGCATCACCGTCACCATTAGCTTTGTTGTCTACAACGATCTTTTGATTCAACACTTCATGTATCCGTCTGATCATACTTAGAAACGCTTCTTCTACGTTCTGATTCTCTAAAGCCGATGTTTCGAGGAAATAGAGACCCTCTTGTTCCGCTAGAGTCTTACCTTCTTCTTCCTCGACTTCTCTAGATTGTTGGAGATCGGATTTATTACCAACTAGTACAACCACGGTCTCGGGTGGTGAGAAGTGTCTGATCTCCGACAACCAATTCTTGATGTTTTTGAAAGTTTGCCGTCTTGTGATGTCGTAGATTAGTAAAGCTCCTAAAGCTCCACGATAATATGAACTCGTTATTGCTCTAAATCTTGTTCTCCAAAACAAAAACAATAACTAAGATAATTAAACAAACGTAGGTTGTTAATATAAATTAATAATCTCTCATTTCTGAAAAAATGAAAAAATTTTTGTCAAAATAAGTAGAAACTTTTTATCAAAAAGAATGGGTCGCGACATATAACTAATGTTAGGTCCGTGTGACAATTAATCTTTTCTTCTGCGCGTGATCTCTTTTTCCTAATCATTATCACAATCCTACTTTTGTGTCACATACCATTTAACATGATACAAAGACAAATTTGATGTGTTATCTAGTTTAGCATACAATAGAAAATAGAATTCATCAAATCTTGATTTTAATCATATATAGTCCCAGATTATATAGAGAAAATTAAAGAAAAATTTTGTAAAGAACCATATGTATATTTTTTATGTTGAATCTGGTACCTTTCTTGGCCTGCCGTGTCCCAAATCTGAGCCTTGATGGTCTTATCACCTACGGAAACATTCCGGTAAGCAAAATCTACTCCGATGGTTGGTTTAGAGTCTAACCGGAACTCATCTCTGGAAAACCTCGACAGGAGATTTGATTTTCCGACGGCAGAGTCTCCTATCAACACTGCCTTGAAGAGGTAGTCGCAGTCTTCATAGTACGATTCCTCGGCCATGCTATATAGACTTCCTGTTTGATTACGGTTTATGTAACTAAGTAAATCGAAGAAGAAAAAAAAGTAGAAGATGGACGATGGAAATGTGAAGACGAAATGGTTTTTTTGTATATAAGCAACCTCTCAAGAAAGTCTTTCCCGTTTAGTATATATGGCTAATGGCTCCATTTATTGGAATGATGTAATATGATTGTGACAAATTAAATAAACACATATATTTATTATTTTTCGAAAAGTTAGACGAGGACGAAATGATTTTTTGGAGAAAAAGTAGTGTATGAAATTTTTTGAAACAAATAGGACAAGGATAAAAGAGATTTGCATAATACTATCCAAGACTTTTGTGTTATATATGGTTTTGTCAACTTCGTTTATTTTGTTGTTATTTGACATTTTATGCCTTTTATTTACCTTAGTTTGTGTGTTACTAGGTTTAAAAAAAAGAGAAGAAAATGAAGTATTGACTTTGATCATTTTACGATTTTTTAGGTTCTCAAGTCACGATTCACGAAGCCTCAATCATGCAAGTTACCTGAGTTGTTACTTTGTACGTTTGAAAATTTGACATTTTTTTAACCAAACTTCACCCAACGTTAGGTTTTGACTTGTAACACAAACATATAGATAAGATGTTTACATGGGTCTAAGATGTTTAACCTCCATTTGACTCCTTTTTCTGAACTTAGACCTCTCTCTTTGTACTAGAGTCTTTCAAAACCTTATCTTTGTTTAAAACATGGAGGTTAAACCTAATTCTGACCAATCTCCTTTGTAATTAGGTATAGCACTTGCGGCGAGAAAGATTAACACTTTGAATCTGTTGAAATCTTTCACTGTTTGTTCGCAGAATAGATGTCTTCAAGCCTAGATTGATATGACGATAGATGACGAAGAGGATTCTCCCTTCATCATGTCTGATCTCCCAAAATTATGTTCTCACGAAAGAAATCTCAACAACATCCTAGATCAACTTCTTAATCCAGACAACCAAAGGATGACAGACTTCATTCGAGATATGCCTAGAAAATGGCAGCTTTATGAGAGAGTTTAGGGAGTAGCCCTTAATAAGGAGAAGTTTCAATTCATATTCAAGTTCGACCAAGATCTGGAAATGGTGCTCAACAAAGGCGCTCAAACTTACAATGAATGGCCGATTGCTATGAAGAGATGGGTAGCGAACCCACCGGAGAATTACCTTCAAACCATTCCCATATGGATCCAGATTAGTAACATTCCGGTTAACCACCGCACAAAGCCGGCTATCACTGAACTTGCAGACATCATTGGTTTGGTAGATGTGGTGGCCTTCGACCCTGAGGTGGCTCAGATGATTGATTTTGTGCGATCTAGGATTTTCTTTGACATATCGAGACCCCTGCGTAGATCTAAGGAGGTTTTGCTACCTTCAGGTGGATTAAATAAAGTGTATTACCACTATTAGCATATACAAAAGAGGTGTTTCTTCTGTCATCGACTAACTCACGCTCAGGAGCAATGTCCCATCAGGCAGACAAAGATGAGAGAAGAGGGGACTAGTACGGGTGGCCACAAGCAAGGAAGTTTCTTCTCTCCACATATCCTGTAACAATCAGATCCTCTGTTCGGGGTACCAAAGGAAGACCAAGTGGGTATAAATCCGGATACAGGTAGACCCAAGATTGCTCCAGAAGTTCTGGAAAACATGAGACAATATATAATGATGGCTAATAGCCCTGAGAAGATGGTCAGAGAAGCAAGACTTAAGGGGTCAGTAGCCCAAGTAGGACCTAACCCCCTGAAGCAAAAGGAGTTGTTAAGTGTGTGGGTAAAATCACACAATCACTATTTGTTCGAGGTTCTTAACGAGGGACTCGATACAAAGAGTGGACACAANGTCTTTCGTAGCGTAAGCTTTTAGGGTTTTTTTAGGCTAGAAAGAGATGATCTACAAAGTTTAACCTAACGAGGTACTTATACACGTTTATGCCGACTTATCGATAGGTTAAATCTTCCTAGATCTTC
>OVAP01001352.1:9246-20285 GCA_900406295.1 Aurinia saxatilis | reverse complement strand
CCCCCCCCCCCCCCCCCAAAGTTGGCAGAGTTGGATGCAGTCGTGCGAGATGATGCCGAGCTTGCAGCGGAGATCGGAAGTGATTAAATCTTCGGAAGGTGAACAATTTTTGCTTGCTTTTCGAGATGAAAACGGTTAAGCTTCCATTCTTTTCCTATATAATTCTCATCCCCCCTCTTCACTTCTCATTTTGCATCGAGCGAGGAGTGAAGTGACAACGCCTTCAAGGTAAAAATCCTATGTTCTCTCTCCTCGTTCTCGTTTAGGAAAACTAGGGTTCCTGAGATAGCTTGTACGCTCTGCCGCGTATTAGTTTAATATTCCGGTGAATCTTCATAGACCTAGGGTTTGTTCATCTTTTTTGGCGATCCAACAGTTACTGAAATGGAGATGAGTTCGTCCAGACGCCTATCTTTAGATTCATCCGCCGAACAGAGTGGACATATGGATGTCGATGTGGAGCTCCTCTGTGATTCAGACAATCTGAAGGTGAGGACATACTTGGAGAAGAATCCCCGCTTCCTCCTCCCGATGAGGAAGACGACGATGAGGAAGATCCCCGTCTGAAAAAGATAACGGGTCCGATGAGGCCGATGAAGAGGAGGCCGAGGATGTCCATATTACAAAAGCCGATGTTGCTGACGAAGGACCTTCGTCGTGTATTGATAAAATCGCATTGGTTGACCAAGATATCCGAACAAGCCAGTTGATGGATCGGTTGGTTAAGGTTGAGGCCGATGAATACCACCAAGGCTACAGTGAGCATTACCTTTGCCTTCTCCATTTTGTCGAGGCGAACAAAAATTCGTCCAACGTGTACTACTTGACGAACAAAAACAAGAGAAGGATCATTCACGGTTTTCCTTCCAAATACCATCATTGGTCGAATTGTTTCTTCTATGTTCAGATATGTCAGGCAACAGTCGGTGGAAATGTCCCATTGATTTTGACTAATTGGGACCCGATCGGTAGGACCTTCTATATTCGTAGTTTGTTTTGTTATGTTATTTCCTATCTGACCGATCTTCTCCTTTATGCAAATAACTTCAGGTGGCCTTTGCTTTATGTCGACTTCATATCTGTTCTCTAAGGTTTAGGGACAGACGAACGCATTGGAAGCATACTTTTACCTTTCAGAGGGTCGAAGAAGCAAGGGTTAAAGCAGAAGGATTTCCTTCACCGAACGAGAGTAGCAGCAACGGAGAGGACGAGGGAAATCTTGACGAAGAAGTTCTCGAAGAAATGAGCCATCAGATCAACCTTCGCAAGCTAAAACCTCAACATGCCAAAGAAAAAGAGGCCGCCAAGCTTGCCATCAACCCTGCCTTAGGAGGCGGATCGTCTAGGGGTGTGGACGAGCTTCCTCTTGCCGAGGAGGCCTCGATGAGGCCTAAGGAATCAACCCTTGGGAATCACTCTTCCAAGTCTTCTAAAAAGAAGAAAAGAGTCAAAGGAAATCCAGCTGAGGGGACAACGTCTGCCGAGCCCGAGAAGAAGAAGTCCAAGAAGAAAAAGAAGGAGAAGATCTCCACTCCTTGTGATTCTCCGGCCGACATACATGAGGACCGACTTACCAGTTCGACATCTCTCTTTTCGACTTTCCCAGGCGTATCAGTTCCCCCTCTCCGGTCCATGGTCAATACGATGGGATATGGCCGTCTTGCTTATTAGGGAATCCAGGTAACAAATCGCTTAGGATTTTTTCGTGTATTCTCTTCTTTAGTGAGCATTCTAAAGTTGGGTTTTGCGTATATCAGTATAATGCCGAGGTGAATCGTGCCATGACATGGTACCAAGGGACGATCTTCGACTTGGACTCCCAGGTTCATGCTCTCAAGGAGAAGGGTGAATTAGATATGTCACGAGCTGCCGAGGAATGCATGCAGCTGAAGATGGAGAATGATCAAATCGTAAAGGCCGAGGAGGCAAAAGAACGAAGAGATCTCTAGCCTGAAGGCCGAACGGGAGAGAGAGTCCCTTCTGGCAAGGAGAGAGGTGAAAGAGGTCCTTTCTAGGAGGTTGGATGATGTTAAGTCCCATGTTGCCGATCTCGGTGGTGAATTGTTGAAGAATCTTATCTTCGACCTTCAGAATGCAGCCAATATAACCTTGATTGCAGAGATTAAGGCCGAGGAAGGCAAGGCTGAGGGAAAGGAAATACTGGAGGACTTCGAAGCTGGCGGTTAAAGGATGGGTTCCTGACTATGCTTCTGCTGGTCAATCTTTTGACGCGGTTATGAGTAAAATCATGGACAAGCTCATCCTGTAGCCAGAAGCTTCTCCAACTATATCTCTTGCGTGTGAGGATCGGGGTGTAACGGACTAGGGCAATGCCAAAGACCGGACCGAAGATAAGGCCGACGAGGAAGGTGAAGAAATTCAGGACGAGGTTCCCGAAGTAGATGCTCCAGAAGGAAGCACTGTTGACGAGCAGTAGAAACTCGTCTTTTGTTTATTTTGTTACTGTGTAAACTTATTTCGCTAAGAGCGAGTTTAATGCCTGGATGGCTTTATCCACGACTTTGATTTTATGCAAGTATGATTTCCAGCTATAATTTTGCCTTGGTAGTATATCTCGAAAGATGTTCGCGTTTGCGTATGAATGAGAGCCGAGTTGCCAAATCCCATATGTTAGCTTGTTATGCGTTAAGATTGCTCAGGGATGTCAATATACCAGCGTTTTGGCAAGCTGGGTTTAGGTAGTGCACGTAATATATAGAGGAGGCTATGTAAAAGACCTAGGTAGATATGTGTAAATCGTCACCGTGACCAGTAATGACGAGTAGCATGTAGCTTATTAGGATAAAATGGTTAAGGCAAAATATGCCGAGTATATGATATGCTGAGTTTCCTAATAGTGAAGTTGAGGAGGATTGGTACATGATTTGTTGTCGAGCATACGTTTATGCTGAGCAAAGGTAGAAACGTTGGGCACATTATCCTGGCATGTGTTATGCCGAGGAAGGGGTATGAATATACTCCTACTCCCCCCCCCCTTTTAAGGAGGGGGCTAGCTGGACCCATCCGAAGATAGGCTGCCTATGTACCATTTGAAGGGATCAAGCCAAGCCCGTAATTCAAGTTCAGTGCATGAGATGCAAGCTGATTTTTTTAGTACTAGTGATGGTACTTTTTGAGATGCCTTACGTTCCAGGATCGCGGAATCCACCTGTCATCTATTGCGGCGAGTTCATAGACTCTGGGTTTGAAGACCTTAGTGACGCGATAAGGACCTTCCCAGTGTGCGCCGAGCTTCCCTGCGTTCGGCTCGGCCGTATTCTGGAAAACTTTGCGCAGGACGAGCTCTCCTTCGTGAAAACGCCGAGGCCGAACATGGGAGTTGTAGTACCGAGCTGCTTTTTGCTGGTAGTTCTAGAAGAGAATGAGGGCTTGGTCTCTTTTTTCGTCGAGGAAGTCGATCTCATCGAGTTGTATGATATTTTTGAGTTCTTCGTTTTGTGGAGCAAGGTTGAGACGAAGACCAGGGAATTCTATCTCGGCTGGAATCACGCACTCAGAGCCGTAGACGAGGACAAAAGGAGTCTCGCCGGTGGGACATCAAGGAGTTGTTCGATGTGACCAAAGGACTCCATCCAAATCCTTCGCCCATTTTCCCTTCTTGGCATCAAGTCTTTTCTTTAGCCCATCGACGATTATCTTGTTGATTGCTTCAGCCTAGTTGTTACCTCGCGGATAACGAGGAGTGGACTTCGTGAGACGAATCTTCCACTTTTCACAAAAACATTCAAACCTAGCCGAGATAAACTACGAACCGTTGTCTGTGAATATCTCATAGGAAATGTCATGCCTGCAGATGATGTATTTCCAAACAAAGTGCTCCACTTGAGCATCCTTAATGCTTGCATAAAACTCGGCTTCGACCCTTTTGGAGAAGTAATCCGTCAGGACGAGGAGTAGTTTTTTGGTTTTGGAGTTGGGCATGGGCCCGACGATGTCCATAGACCAACACATAAAGGGGTAAGGGACCGAGACCGAGGATAGTAGTTCGGCAGGCAGGTGTAGCATTGGAGCATGTCTCTGGCACTTCTCACACTTGGCAGCAAATTGTTCGCAGTCTTTGAGCATTGTTGGCCAGAAGAAACCATGGGTTTTGATTCTCAGGGCTAAATTTCGGCCACGGAGTGATTGCCGTAAGATCCATCGTGTACCTCCTGCATGACACGACGAGCAGCCTCTCATTCGACGCATTGAAGAAGTGGTTCGGAAGCGGCCCATTTGTAGAGTTGTCCTTCTGCGACCGAGTATCTTGCGGCCTGAGATTTTAGTTTGCGAGCTGCCCACTTTTCTGTCAGGGCCCCTCCTTCTGGGATAAAATCCTTGAGCCTGGCTATCCAAGGCGTGTCGCACCCGTACGGGATGAAGTCATCTTTAGTTTGATCGACTTCGATTGGGCCTGGGACGGGATTGGACTCTTCTGGGATAGGATTGATCAATGCTACATGATGAGTATCTTGTATGCTCGGAGTCTCAATGAGTTCCACCGGGATGATTCGACGAAAGTCAGACCAATGCCGAGCCTAGGGCGGCTAGGGCATTTGCTGTTGAATTTTCGGATCGTGGGATCCGAGTTAGTGTAAATTCGTTGAAATTTGATGCGAGAGTCCGAACAATGTCTAGATAAGCTTCCATCCGGTCGTCACGAGCCGAATAGTCTCCGTGAAACTGGTTAATGACGAGCTACGAGCCGCATAAAGCATGGAGTCGTCTGATCTCCATTCCATGAGCTAATCGCAGTCCAACAATGAGGGCTTCATACTCTGACTCAGTGTTGGAAGCTTCAAAGTTAAGACGGAAGGATTGTTCGATGACTCTCTGTTTGGCGCAGTGAGGTAGATGCCGATCCCAAGACGACCCATCTGAATGTAGGGCCTAAGTGGGACGTTGTTCTTGAATCTGGGTTTGCTCGGCCGGCTCCATCGATCTCCGTCGAGCTTTTAGGCTCGTCAGATGCCAAGGTGGTGTCCACCAGAGCTGCCGAGGTACTGTCTGCCTTGGGTGTTGAGGGGGTATCCAGGGATACTTCGACTGAAGCCGAGGAGGCATCTATGGCGACTTCCTCTGCGAAATCGGCCAGGATGAAGTCGGTGAGGACTTGTGCCATGGCTGCGGTTCGGGGTCGGTACTCGATGTCATACTCAATGAGTTCAATGGCCCATTTGGCAAGACGACCAGATTGACTCGGGCTGTGTAGAATCGAGCATAGTGAATACGCGGTGAGCACGCCGATCGTATGGGATTGGAAGTAGGGTCTGAATTTCCTGGCCGAGAAAATGACTGCAAGAGCAAGTTTCTCCATCAGGGGATAACATGTTTGAGCACCCCTTAGAGATTGGCTGACATAGAACACCGCTCGTTGCCTGTTGTCCTCTTCCCTGATTAAAGCGCTGCTGATTGCCGCTGCTGAAACGGCGATGTACAGAAACAGAGGTTTCCCATCTATTGGTTTGGACAGGATTGGAGGAGTCTTCAGATATTTTTTCAGTTGCTGAAAAGCGGCTTCGCACTGGTCAGCCATTCTTTGAGCTTCGTGTTGCGAAGAGTTTTATAGAATGGTTAACACTTATCTGTCAATCGGGAGATGAAGCGGTTAAGGGCCGCAAATCGCCCTGTGAGCTTCTGGATATGCTTGGCTTTCGTAGACGAGGGCATGGAATCAATGGCTTCGGTCTGTTTGGGGTTTGCTTCGATTCCGTGCTTTGTGACCAGGTAGCCGAGAAACTCTCCCGATTCCACTTTGAATTTGCACTTGGTCGAATTGAGCTTCATGTTGCGGGTGTTGAGCTCTTGGAAGCACTCGGCAAGATGGCTGGCATGATCGTCGGCTCTTGGCGACTTGACCAGCATGTCGTCGATGTAAACTTCATGGTTTTACCGAGCTGCTTTGCAAAAATTTTATTGACCGGACGCTGGTATGTGGCTCCGACATTTTTTAGCCCGAACGGCATAACTTTTTAGCAGTACGTCCCGTGGTTGGTAATGAACGTTGTCTTCTCGCGGTTGTCGGGGTGTATGAAGATCTGGTTGTAGCCGTAGAAAGCATCCATGAAGCTTACAAGTTCGTTTCCTAGCTTCGATAAGATGGTCGATATGAGGAAGTGAGAAGTTGTCCTTGGGACATGCTTTGTTCAGGTCTGTAAAGTCCACACATACTCGCCACTTCCTGTTCTTCTTTTTTACGACCACCGGGTTAGCAATCCAATCCGGGAATTTGGATTCCATTATGGATCCGACCTTAAGCAAATGTTCAACCTCGGCGTTGACTGCCTCGGCTCGTTCGTCACCTACTCTGCGTCTTTTTTGCTTGACCGGCTTGAAAGAAGGGTCGACATTGATCTCGTGGCACGCCATCTTCATGCTTATGCAGGCATATCCTCGGCGCCAAATTGTGTGGGTAAAAACACAAAATCACTATTTATTCGAGATTCTTAAGAGGGAACTCAAACTTAAGGATCTAGACACAAACACAAAGAATTAGCAAAGAGCAATTTTGTATTGACTTATGTAAGTAAAGTCTTTCGTATCGTAACTTAAGGAGGTATATATATAAGATTGTGCCGACTTAGAAATAAGTTAAACTTCTAGATCTCCTCGTATATTCCTGATCCTTCTTGCCTTTTCCCTTTAGGTCGGCTCATCTGCTTAGTATTTGGGTGTTGGGCTTCTCGGCTTTCGACAAGTGTTGCTGAATGTATTGCTCGGCCCACCATTATATGCTGACGAACTCGGTCTTCAGGAATAAACGAGAGTGGGATGAGGAAATGATTTGGTTATTTCCTCGTCACGATGTATGTGGTACATATCCGACCGAGGACATGATACTGACAATTCTTTCGGCTTGGCGAATGCAGAGAACTGTGCCGAACTCATGATTCAGTTGATGGCCTCGACATGTTAAAAAAATGAAGGTTATGCCGAGGAAGTAAGTTAGGTAGACTTCCTCGGCATTCCTTAGTAAATGTGTCGCCGAGATCATGCCTTAGGAAATGACCTCGGCCTAGTTGATCAGGACTTAGTCATTTCTTTCGACTGCTTGGCTATGATCGTAGGTGGGGATATTTGACCCCCACAACAAATATGATGTAGTACTTAGAGATCGAATCCACTAAGACCAAAATGTTACACTATCAGTTTCCAGATTTAAATTCAAGCTAAGACAATAGATATTTTAAGCAACTAATTAAAGCAAGCAAGTAACATAGAATATGGGTGTTTAATCAATTAAAACAAGGTTATGCGTTGAGAACTTCAGAGAAGAATTCAATATGTGCCAACGTTTGTTAAGGTGTCGAACAATACTATGATGGTGTCGCTCGACACTACACGTAAAATCAGACAACCTATTAATTCTAGAACATGAAACATATTGTAATGCAAACCAACTTCCTCTGAGCAAACAATCTTTAATTAATCCCTAGCAAACCAAATTTTTTTGTGAATTCTAGTGAATTAATTAACCACTAAGTCTAGGTTCAATTGTTCACAAGTTTTCTTAATCAAATTTCTTTGTGAGTAGAAAACTTGCTCTTATAAGATTTACTCAAGCAATTACTAACCTATAATCTAGATTTTAAGTGATCAAACTAGAACTAGCCTTAAGCACAATCTAGAAGAAAAATTAATAGTGATCCCTAATTTAGGTTTATGGCTAACAAAAATTCATCTAATCCTAAGAACCTTAAACCTAACAAGAGATTGGCTCTACATAGCTAACCAAAACATCATAAATTAATTAAAATAGCAATATATGTATTAAGCAGAAAATAAGAACAAGTGTTCAAGAAATCTTTCTCCCTTACAAAACCCTCTCAAAGATCAATTATTGCATGAGCCTAAACAATGACTTAAAACTTGTATTTATAGGGTTATGGACGATTTTAAGAATTGGTAAATTTCTAAAACAATTTTTTCTTAAGTGATTAAGGAAAATTGCTTGATCTTCAAAAATAGGAAATAGGCTGATCATTCGAACGGTGTTGAGGACACCAACTCTTGTACTTTTCCATTTTCTTCGTTTGCTTGTTTCTTCTCTTCAAATTTTGATCATTTTGCTCCATAATTTTCCCATAATTGACCAAGTGTCCCAACTTGTCCATTCACCTAAAATGACTCATAATAATAATAATAATAATAATAATAATAATAATAATAATAATAATAATAATAATAATAATAATAGACAATCACAAATATACCCAATTTTCTATACCCACTAATCACATATAACCATCATCTTTTTTTAATCACAAATACTCACCCTTTTTTTATTTTGATACTATTATACCTTTTATTTACCAAAGTTATTTTTCATTATAAATTAGTGTTATAACCCGTGCTGAGCACAGGAGAGAGTTTATTTCTAATATGATTAAAACATATTATGTAGTTTAAAAAAATATAGAATACACACACACAAAAAATATATAAAATTGTAATAGAGTTGGGGTAACTGTAAATGCAAAAGACTTGTAATTTTATAGAAATATAACGACATCAAATTATTCATCATAATTAAACTAAAACAATTAAAATCAAATGAACGTATATTTATTTTAACTTAAACAAAAGAAATTTAGAAAGTGGGTTCGTCCATATCAAATCCCTTTATTTGCATTTTTGCTTGCGTTATTGTGTATGATAAAACATGATTATCGGAAACAAAAATTGAATTGTATTCATAGTAAGGTTTATTAAAACCGGACTTATTGTACGAATGAGTTTGATCAGTAGTCTTCCGAACTTGCTCTTGATTCAGAAATTCACAATTTCTCACCACCTTCAAATATTAATAAAAATCAATGTCCATGTATGAGAATAAATTTTATATACTGCCTTCACAAAAAACATATTTAGAACAATATAGTTTACCTTAATATTTGGAGAAAACGTATGTCGCATGGATTCCTTTGCTTTGATCTCATCAATATACACTAAAACACAATTTCATGCAACCATCGAGTGATAAAATTATATGGGAAGTAAGAAAAAAAAGGAATGCAATGAAATTAGTAAAATATATAATTGTAACTAGCTATGTCTTGAAAAATATATACTACTAACTAATTCAAGCTAATATAGAACTACACCCGAAATTTGGATGCCTAAACCCAAAGGAATTTGTGTAAAGTATGAAGCATATAAATACATTAAAATTTCAAGTCTTGAGAATTTTTATTATATGCTTATTCATATAAGGAGACAATTTCATGCAACAATCGAGTGATAAAATTATATGGGAAGTAAGAAAAAAGAAGGAAAGAAATGAAATAGGAAAACAATATACATGTAACTATGTCATGGAAAATATATACTACTAACTAATTCAAACTAATTGAACAAGATTTTTTGTGTCTAGGGTTCAAAACCTTTCGCTAACCACAACTCACTTGAGTAGTTATAGTATAGTTTAAGAGTCAATCCACTTGAGAGAACGATTAACGCGATAAGCACATCAAATCCTAATTAAGCTAAAGCAATCAAAAGAGTTTTGTTTTCAAATTCAATCATAAACATGCATTAACTAACTGAACTATTAATCAATAGACAAGACTAGCAATTATAAGCAAGCAAGAACACTAAAACAAGCTTAAACGGTTCAAGAAATCAATTAAAACAAGCATTGGCCAATGAGTATTGGCAATAACGACTAAGGGTAACTAGTAATTGACCTTGTGGGGGTTAATTTAGCAATCAAATAACACAATACTAGGCAAAAGACCACTAATCTATAGATTAACCCAAATCCCTTTGTTGTTAATCCCTTTGAAAATCATTAATTTGACTAATTTCTCAATTGTCAAATCAATGGAATTCAAGCAAGAAAACTCAAGCCCAATCAACCACTAAGCACCTTGACTCATTTCCCAATGGCTAAGATGACAAAGCAAAACATTTTGTTCATTCAAGCATTTCATCAAACACCTTTTGGGTGTGAGAAATGACTAACATCTATTCCTAAGTGATCAAAGTAGAAATAACATTAAGCTTACAAGATGTTTAAGGAATCTTTAATACTAACCCCACAACTCAAGATCCATCACTAATTATCCCTAATCTACCATACTCATTGATCAATAAAGAAATTGAAAGATAAGACAAGATTAAAGATGAGATTAATAGTTTGTCAAACAAAAAATCAAATCTTTGAATCTTAAAAAGGAAGATCTAAGAGGATTACAAGAGAGCTTAGGGTTTTTGTTTTTGGTAAAACGTATCCTCTAAAATAAACAACAAAAATGATATTTATAGGTAAAACCCGGAAAAGTCAACATTACTAACAAAAGTCAACAAAATCTGGGGAAGGATAGAAGTGTCGCTGGCATCGGGTCTCCACATCGGGTGGCACACGATGCCAACGACACAGGAGACACCCATTTTGGAGCTAAAAAATGCATCCGACATCGGGTCCCCACATCGGGTGGCACCCGATGCCAGGAGCATGGCCTCCAAATATTGCCTTCTCTTCACTCTTTGCTTGATCCTTTGCTTGTTTGATCATCCCTTGACCCTCATGCATCCATTCCAAGTCCCATCATGTCCAAATAGCTCAATAAGTACCTAAAACATGCAAATATGCTATGCGGATGCAAGTCTAAGTTCTTAATGCATAATGTAACTAAATGGATGACAAACTATCAACAAATGATGCAAAAACAAGACTAAATGAGTACAAAACAAAGGTTAAAACAGTCCTAAAATGCGACGACGTATAGTAGTCGTCACTAATTTGTCGCAAATTTGCGACGGATTTGTGTGTACTTTAGGAAGTCGGGAATATACTACACATTTGCATCTGCTTTGCGACTACCATCTTATACGTCGTAAATCTGTAGCATTTGCGAGTATTTTTCGGTACGACGGTAAGTTGGCGAACCACCTTTTATTGTTTTGAAACCAATAATTTGAGGAAGAATGCGTGGCAAATTTCTCACAAATTAGTAGGGAACTCGTAGCAAATCCATAACAACTCCGTAGCAAATTATTCATAATTCCTATAAATAGCCAACAAAGGGGGGGGGGGG
>OVAP01001351.1:0-24618 GCA_900406295.1 Aurinia saxatilis | reverse complement strand
GATAGCGAAAGGCTTTGAAAGCTAGACGTAGACACAATTTACTTCTTTCACCTTCCAGAAACTGGACTGCGATGTCCTCGCGGTAATCCTCCGGACATCTGGTGGAAGTGAAGTTTCGCACCAAGCGACTTCTCCATTTGTCGGCCTCGATGGGATCCGAAGATCACTTTAAATGCCTCGGCCCTAACTTGGAAACATGTTCCAAGATACTCAGGTAGCCAATCTTTTTCCTCGATGACTTGGGAAGCGGAGATTTAAGCCCGGCCGCTCCCTCATTTGTCCCACCGCGGGTTGAGTCGTTGGTTGTGTCCCCATACGTTCTGCAACCCACCTTTTGAGCAATCTCGGTTGCTCGGCCATAACCATCTATTTCCTGGTTAGGCTCATAATCGTCGGGTTCCCCTATCTCCCGACTGTTACATAATTATCAACAGGTGCATCTTTGTGTCCTGTTGAACTTTCAGCCACATCTTCCACATGCCCGTCCGGAGTGCGTTGTGTTGTAGCATCAGCGTTCGCCCTGGACATGTTTCCAACCACAGGACCGGTTGAATTCGGCAAACTTCCTCCCGCTTGCTCAGTCTGATTTGCCACGGGGTCAACCACAGGACTGGTTGACTTTGCCGTGGTTGGATTTGGGTCGTAAGGATCCACAGCCTTATCCTTCTTGCTGCTCTTACTCGTCTTAGTGCTCTTACCCATCTGAAAGATTGAAACAATTTAGTCCGATCCTGCAACACGACATAGTAAAAACATCAAGGCGCGAGAACTGATTTGCCGATGAGTGGTGTCCCCATTACCCAACTAACCCGTCCTAGGAGCAAGCATGCTCTCATACTAACTTGAAACACCCCGACCCGATTTCTAAAACTGCGGACAGAGGTTCTCGATAAATCACTAAATGATTGGATCCTTAGATTCGTTTTCAAGGAGAATACTTTCACTAAGTTCTTTAATACTTATTATTCTGAGATTCATTTAACAAGCCAAACAACTTAGAGATTTATAGGATAAACGGGATGACTTTATTAGATAATAATAGGAGTCATTACAACAAGTGAGTTTTTGCTCGCTAGGCTATTACAGNCATTACAACAAGTGAGTTTTTGCTCGCTAGGCTATTACAGGTTGAAAATGATCCTAGGCGACTACCCCGACCATGACACCACTCATCTTCCCGGCAATAAATCTCCACGCTTAGCCAAATCCTTCCCGCTAACATTTTCATTTCCTGAAACCTAAAAAAAACATAAGCATTTGACCCATTAACTAAGTGATCGGATCCACTGAATCATTAGATCATGCAGGCATGCTTTATGCGATGGTTCATTTTTATCTAGGGGTTTCAGACAATTCTACCGAGTCACTTAACCATTCGGACAAGGGTCGCTGATGATGCAAAGAGTCCTTGGCCGATCCTATCGGTTCCCATAAGACTCGATGATCATCCGCCCAGAAGCCCGATGGTCGAGTGGCCCGATCATGCAGATAATTGAACAAGTATCGTTCTGTTTGAACAGAACGGGTCGGGACTATTTCCTAAGAGAAATAGACCGTTAGACCCTTCGGTCATTCATCCAATGAATGATCCGACTAAGGCAGCAACACGGTCCGAACTCACCTTGACAGTACGATTTGCTATGAACGTTGCCGATCGACTGATGATTCTTCCAAATGATCCTTCAACGTTTCACCGATGAATGATCTCTCGGCTACGCAACACTCGGTCCTTTCTCTCCAAGGAACTGTCCCGCGCCAGACAATTCACTTGATTCGGACCGAGTCGATACGAATTTTCCCTCCCGCTGGACTTAACCGATCCTTGTATGGTCGGGCCAAGTTTACAACATGATTCTCTTTATGTATGTGTGTGCCTTCTTCCTGCCTAAGGCATTCGATAATTATAGAGAAATTGAGACAAAAAGGCCTTTGTTTCACACCTTTTCAGTTAGCACCCTTTCGGTAGTAACTGCCCATAAACGTCGGGTGGCTATAACTACCCAGCTACTGTCCAGTCGAGTAACCACCTCAGTCACCGAACACTCAGTCCAACTGAGTTGAACTGCCCGACGACTCACCAAGCTGGTTAGCTTAGCTGGTCACACTTCCACCAGCTGCCATGATCCGCTAGAACTCATTTCAAGTTGGATCATTGATCATTTAACTTCTTCCCGATCATTTAACCAAGTCCCTTGATCGTTCAACCCATTCCCACTTATCCAAGCGTTCCATCCGACTAAGTTAGACATGGATTCATGGTTTATCAAACCTACCCGAGTCATACTTACCCGATGAACGTTGAACAATCCAACCTTGTGTTGATTCGATCCCATGACTGGATCTTTGATCCTTCCGTGAACACATGGTCTATCCATGTTCGGATAAGTATGTTTTCCCACGGTCTATCCGCGGCCAAACCCTTCCAGTCTTCCTATAACCCAAGTATACTCACTCCCTTATATAGCCAAAACGCCTTTTTCCAATCTGACACCAACAGACATTGAGATGTTTGAGCGATCACTGAACAATTTAGGTTCAGTTTGATAATGTTGTGATCCCATCTTCCTTAGTTTTTCTCGATCATTTCTCTTGTTCGTTGGCCAGTCTCGTGAACTGCCGATTTTTCCTTCAGTTTTTTTATCGATACTTTGTACTGCCATCGATCACATCACGTCTCAGTGATCCTATTGCAGATCGCGGGCGTTACAGCTTCCCATGCATACGGCTTCTCCATAGTCCTCTTTGTCTTCATGCTCTTTTTCTTCTTCTAATTCACAAAATTATAAGACATATTATAAAGTTTATAAGGTATATTATAACGTCTAACTATGAATGAAGAAGAAAGAAATTAAGTAATGATGTTAATCTGTAAAATTCACCTTGGTTTTTTCATCCAGAGAGGCGTCTTCTTCTTCTTTTGAAGCCTATAACACAAAGAAACATTATACATTCTTACAAAATTGAACTGAAAACTCCATTTTTCTTATTCACAACATAGAATAAATTTTACATACCTTACTATTTGTGTCTCCTTCTTCGTCCTCTTCTTCATCTTCCTCATTGTCATTCCCTTTATCTTCTTCTTCTCCATCTTCCTTTCCTTTTCCTTCTGCATTGTCATTCACCTGGTTTAACCAATGAAAACAAAAGAAACTATCATTACCTATTTTATAAGGCAAATTAGAAAGCTTTATATAGTCAAATAAATTTTACAAACCTCTTGATTGTCATTCCCATTAACTCCTAGCTTCTCTTCTAAAAATGTAAGCCTTTCTACCAAGAACTTTACCGTTTTTTCCAAATTCTATACTCTTTTATCAGTTCTACTCTTTTATCAGTACCATCACCCCTTGAAGTCGTCTCAATATTGTCTCTTGTATCAATAAATCAATTTTGTTGTCATCTTGCAATTCAAATTTGTTGTCATTTTGCAATTACCAGACTAAAATGTTACAATAACACATTAGAAGCTATGTTATAAAGCTTAAAAGGGTTTATAAATATTTAGAAGGACTACTATAAAACTTATAAATATTTAGAAGCTCTCTGAAAACACAATAATGTTGTTCTCATCCTTCAATTACGGCTAAAGACTACCCAAATAAGCTTAAAACACAGAGACTGAAGAGTCCATGAGAAAAAATTGAAAACTCACCTCTTGATTAAATAAATTGAAATTAGGTTGAAGAGATTGTGATGATTCTCTTGGATTTTCATCTATCTTCTCTGATTCCAAATAAACTCTCTCACCATCAATTTTGAATCCTTCGCCATAGTAACCACTGATTTTGAGTCCTTCTCTGGAATCGTCGTAACCAAAGTCACAATCTTCGTAACCATAATCACAATCGTCGTAACCATAGTCGGAATCATCATAATCATTCACAATTGTCGTAACCATAGTCGGAATAATCATAATCATTCACAATCGTCGTAACATCTTCACCATCAGCCGTATCCTCACATCACCGTCGTGGTGAAATTGTTGTCTCCATGCCTAGCCTTCCTGAAGAAATCGCCGCTATGTGAATTTTATAATTTGGGGAGTGATAGATAATTAAATAGAAAAAAGTAAAATGGTTAAATCTAGTCTACAATAAAATGGTATTTTTGTAAAAGAATTAAATGTGGTATTTTTGAAGACCCTTGCTTTGAAAGTGGTAGTTTTGGCAATCTCCCAAATATGTTCCATCAGTCGGTCTAAACTCCTAATCAATCTAAATCCACCAAAACCCAAATCGTCAGGATGTTAAACGGATAATAATTTATTTGTTTTTTCTCACATGCTTATCTTCGGTCTCACGTAGTCTAACTGTATTGATACTTCTAAGGTTTGTTTCCTCACAATTTCATAATTTTTTTGTTCTTGTTGTTGTTAAAAGTGATTCAAATAATGATATAATAAGATTTTTTTACTTTTTTTTTTTTACTTTTTCAAAATTACCTTTTTCACTTTTTCTAATTTTCAAAACCCAAATTTCTTTTCTTACCTATCTTTGGTTTCCTTTTTATTTGTTTTTCAAATAAAGAATTACATATGAAATTTTTTTTCCTTTTCTAATTTTCCTTTTTTAAGTATGATGTTAATCTTATTAATTTCTATTTTTGAATGTTGAGTATTTATTTTTAAAATAGAAATAATAGTAATAGGATATCTATTTTTTTAACACCTTTTCTTTTTACTTTTTCTGATTTACATATTTTCACTTTTTCTAATTTTCAAAAACCAAATTTCTTTTCTTAGCTATCTTTGGTTTCCTTTTTACTTTTGGGGTTTAATCACATATACCCATTTTTTTATACCATTAATCACATATATCTACATTTTTTCTTTTTAATCATTTTTTGCAAAAAGTCTAAAACACCCCTATTTAAATATTAACTATTTATGGGGTTTTAAGGTTTAGGATCTAAGGTTTAGGGTTTAAAAACCCTAAACCTTAAAATCATAAACCCCAAAAAGTCTTTCTACCCATAATAAACCCTAACCTTCTAAAATATAAACCCTAAATCCTAACAAATAAACCCTAACCGTTATTAAAAATTAAACCCTAAGTTTATAAGGGTTTAACCCTAAATCTTAAACTCTAAGTAAATCATAAACTCTATAATTTTATTAAACCCTAAATCCTAAAATTTTAAACCCTAACAAATATATCATTTATAATGAAAAATACTTTTGGTAAATGAACGATATAATAGTATTAAAATAAAAAGGGTGGGTTTATGTGATTAAAAAAAAATGTAGTGGTTATATGTGGTTAGTGGATATGGAAAATTGAGTATATTTTCCTTTTTTTAGAAGAAATTTTAAGAAATACCACTTTCAGTATGCCTTTTAAAATACCCCATTTATCTTTCAAAAATATTTTTTGGATTTAAGATTGATTTAAGGTTTAATTTGGGGATTAAATCTTGTAGAGTTAGAGTTTGGTGTTTTACAAACTATTTGGATTTATTTTTGAGGTATTAGAGTTTATATTTTAAGAGTTATGGATTTATTAAAGATTAAAACTTTTTTTAGGATTTAGAATTTCAGAATTTAGGGTTTTAACCCTAAATCCTAGATTATAAACCTTACAACCCAACCAAACAGTTTAAAATATTAAAAATGATAATTTAGATTGAAATTAATATATTTTTCAAAAATAACCAAAAAGAATGGCATTTTAAAAAATGTGCACGTAAAAGAGATATTTTTGAAATTCCCTTTTTCGATCTGAGGTTAAATCTTATTCATTTCTATTTCTATAGGTTAAGTATTTATTTAAAAATAGAAATAATAATAAAAAATGTAATTTTTGTCAATAACATATAAACCAATCATAAAATTTAATTATTACCTACATATCGAGTTCTTGTCGAGAGCATTCAATATTATATAATAAAATTTAATTTAACCGATCACAACATCTTAAATATGAGTAATTTAGTGAATTTTTAGATTTTAATATCTCCGTGAAATAACCGTACTCTAGTGCCAGTTGTAAGTATAACTTCACAGATACCACTACATTTGGAAGAGTTTCCCTCTCCACGTTAATGTAAGTTCAGAGTCTTTATTACCAAAGGAACATGCAAGTCTTTTACACCAAGAGTCCGAGTTTCAATCAAACTTCAAACGTAATATAAGTGATATCGACGTGGGTAAATAAATAAATCTTTCACAAGAATAGCAAAAGTATCCAAATTTGTAAGAACCTAAACGAGCAATTTAGTCACTAGCTGAAATAAGGAAAAAAAAAAGGAAAATATGACTCAGTAGTACTGTACAACATTTAAGCGTACCTCCTTCCTTTTCTGCCCGAGAATCCTTTAGACAACAGTGTGTCACGTCATCCTTCAGACAACAATGTGAGCCGAGTCATTCAACCACAGTGACCTCCTGATCAACCCTCCAGTAGTTAGTGTCGTTGTACTCCTGCTGCATATTATCATCAGGGCTCTCCTTTCCCGGTGAGGCTGTGGCGCTGTTCCTCTTCATTGGCCCTGCTTCTCCCACTATGCCTTCTTTGAGAGCTTGATCCATTGCCCTCTCTGTTCCTTCTGGCTCCACACCCACAAACTCAACTTCCTTTCCAAATAACAAAGGCACAGGCGGTGATCTTGGGCTAACCTCACCCTCAGAGGATGAAGAACCGTTTGGAATCTTCACATCATCTACAGCAAACGGCGGATTTGCAACCAATTCATCCGAAACCACGTCTTCATCAATCTCGATATCTCCCGTTACGGTGTCTACAGAGACTGCTTCCGAGGTGGAGGCTGTGGCTGTGAAAGGGTTCTTGCTCTCTGCACTCAAATAGTCTTCTCCTTCATCTCCACCATCAGGAGTTTCATTCAAGCTTACATCTTCCATTGCTTCCTCTGCAGAAATAGTTCCTGTTCCTGTGTTTTCACCTAACTCATCTCCTTGGAAAGTGAACCAGTTTGAGTTTGTGAACAAATTGCTGCACCAAGAAACATCAAATCGGTTTTAGAAGCCATAATAATTCTTTTTCTAGATACCGTGGTTGTATAAACCAGATTCGGAAGCTTACTTCGCCTGTTCATCACCAAGCCTGAGAGATGATATAACAACTTCAGCAGATTCGTCATCGAAGTAGACATCCTACAAAATATGTTGAAAGTCAGACCTACTGTAGACTTTTTGTCTTTGAACATAGATTATGAAATATTTATAATTAAGTATACCTCTTCCTCTCTGTCATTGGAACTGTGCTCCTGGAACAAGGTAAGTAGAATTTAGATTCAGCCAAAACTTTAAGAAATACTGATCCGAGTTAGATTAACAATTACCTCTCCAGCACCATTGTTCTCTTGCATGTTGTATCTGAACTGGCTCAAGTTATTAGCTAAACCAGCAAGATCATAATCCCTGTCGTGAACTTCATCCTCATCACTGTCCCTAGTCCTATCATGCAGTGCGGTCGGGCGTCTGCATGCATAAGAATTAAACTATTGTTTTCAAGGAGACAAAACTAGGACTAGCATGATTAGATTATGTGCCATTTATCTTTAAACCCAAAGGTATTTGGACCAAATTTCTTATGGTACTTCTACGTATTTATCAAAACAACCTCATAAGTAAATTCTGGCAAGTATAAATGCACAGCTGATCATTGCATATATATAGGTAAGACCGGAAGCTGTGAAGGTTTGGGAAGAAGCATACCCGCAAACCCAGCGATAAACATTTTCAACTGTGTTTCGATCATGCAACACATTAGCTTCCCACTCGCCCCATTCATTATGTTCCTATCATAGAATAACAGTCCACATCAACAAGATGTATCTACTAAACAAAAATACAACTATTTGTAACAAGATATGATGTAAAACAATGCCTAAATATTACATTTATTTCATTATGGACACATCTTGATGGATTTCTGCAGAAAGAATCCAAGTAATTTACCCTAGTTGGCTCCCACGAGTCAACAGAACAGAGTGGTACAATAATTGCAAGCATATATAAATTCTGAAGAATCGGCAGTTATTTGACAGCTTACAAAGATATTATTAACACAGTAAATCTGGAAGCGTTTTGCAATAAATGTTACTACAAACGAACCTCAAGTAAAGTTTTTATCTGGTTACTGTTGGCTGACAGCTGAACAAGCTTGTTTGAGATTCTTGAGATATGACCAACATTTCCCACCCGTGGAGCCTGCTTTCCGGCAGCAGGTAATGTTGGCTGCGTGAAAGCAAACTCAATTATATCTATAACGCAGTAGACAGTACACTTTATCCATTGTAAAAGAGAATATAACAAACACATATTGTATCTGAATAAAAGAGGTATAACAATAACTATAATTGCTTTGAAAATCACATAATCTGATTTCCACATCGTGCCTGAGATAACCTATGACAGAATTATCACACAGTATCTATGACAGAATTATCACACAGTATTGTACACAGACCAGTATGCATGAGTGGAACAGTTCGTACCTTGCTATCACCAGATAGAGTTGGCTGTTTCTCTGTTTTAAGAATTTTTCCAATTAAATCACACTCTCGGACAAGATGGTCCACAATCGCATCATTTTTGCTCTCCAAACAAGATACTATTATGCTCTCCACCTGATGGTGCAGTGCATTATTATAAGGGTACCTGCAAAGGAAAAGGAATAATGAAAAAAAATGGATTTAGCCGAGCAAAAGATAACGACATATGAAGTACCATACAAAGCAAAAGTTACTCATCAATCCAGGAAAAAGTATTTACTCGAAGAACAGATCAAGGACTCTTCTAATAGCTCCAGAGCTGGCTAGTTCTTTTCCTGTAGCTTCACTTCGAGTTTTCATTAAGACAGCAATGAACTCCACAATCTAAGACACATTCCCAACACAACAGAAATCAGAAATAATGAATAGAACAGAAAACACACACACAAGTACATATGTAAAACCAAACTCCGATACCGTCCATCTTCTAATCAGACCTTCCAGTTGACAGTAACTAATATCATAAAAAAAAAACCTAACCTTCAGACGCTGACTGCCAAGAGGTGGCATCAACTGCCCATAGGTTGTAGGTAATATCTTCTCATCAGAAGTCACATCTAACAGTACGACGAAGTCACCTACACCGGTAAGAAAAAGCCTTAAAGGAAAGTTCAAATAAGTGGTACAAGCACGTAAAAAAACTCAAGGAGCGAAATTCTAACATACACATTCAACAAATGAGGGCTCAATTCTCGCTAGAGAGAACAAAGCATACCCAGAAGCGACCAATAAGAAAGTGGAATGACATAATAATAAAACTATAAGATTTTCATTGTCATGCAAAAGTATATTGTAATCTCAAACGGTATGAGTTGTTAACAGATATAAAGACGAACTAAAGAGATAGAACTGGCTCCTCAAAATCAGTAATAGAAGTAATAGTAATGCACATGTTATGAAAAAAATCAGCACGGAAAACAAGCAATTCGCACAGATGTTTAGAACATAATGGGTCAGTTATGTTGAACAAACCAAGTCTAGGCAGCATCGTGGCAATAGTCTCAGGATTCACAGAGATTGGAGACTCGAAGATTTGTTGGCCCCTGAATGAATACATAAAGGGCGAAGAAACTACAGATCTTCTTGGGCTTAACAGCGAAATGCACACCGAAAGTGTGTGGACAAGGCTAGATTTCGACTGGGGATCTCTGAAAGCATGACCAAATATTCTGACAACAAAACTGCAGAGAGAATATCCCTGAATTGATCTAGTGTACTAAATATGTTTATGCATAGTTAAGAAATAAGACATTCTGCAAACCTTGAACTAGAGAGTTTGGTAGCCAAAGGTGATGGTGCATTTTGAGCAATAGTGCAGAGAGTTTCAGCAGCATTTGCATGAACTTCAAGGGAATTCTGATACAAACAGAAAGTCGACAAGAACTGTCAGAAATCATCAGAACTGATCAAAACTGCATTATCATTGTTCGACCGAAACAATAACCACACATACAGAGAAGGTTCTCTATACTGCATTTAGAGATTCAGAAGTAGGTATTCAACCACCTCGCCAAGAAGATTAAGCAGAGATGTACACGAGAATGTGATTTTCAGTAGCCACATGAATCAACAGATCCCACATCTTATTACAGTATTAAAGAGAAGCACTCAGAAGTAGCTGAGAAAATCAATGCTTCGTATATCTCAATCATGTTGCAGCAAAATGAGGGTGACTAAAAAATTCTTACTGATGGGCTAAGCTTATCCACGATCAATTCAAGCAGATTGCTATCAGCTAACCATTGCATCACATCCAGGTGGTTGGGATAGACATGATCATCCGCACCAACCAAACGAATTAGAACCTACCATATATCACATGAACATTTGCTTAGATTACCATATCAGTTATAAAGATAAAAGGAAAGGGATTGTTTACCTCCATAATAGACGTAATCCCTAACAAATCAACTAGTTGCTGGAAAACATTCTGATGGGCCTGTAGATGGTATTGTAAAACATTAATTGCTACACGTATATCAATTGTACACCACATAATTCACAAATACAAAAGTTTCAAAGATAAGGTGTCTCAAGTATATGTTGAGCTTATCTAGGATTTTCGACCTAGGACCAAGCCATTAAAATAGATCCCATAAAATTACAAAGACAGGGAACATCCCACATAATACGCTTTCTGCAATTTAATCTTATTTTCAATCACAAAACCTGATTTGTGTGCTACTCGCAAGAATTTATAGAACGTCCAAAGAGAACTCACTTTTACATAGTTCATCAGTGGGACCGTCTTCCTCAACATGAGGCATATGACCACCTATACCCAAAAGATAAAAGATACAAATTGTTCTTAAGTAATAAACATGTGGATGCATAAAATCTTGAAGCTGCTAAGAATTAAAACTGAAAAAATAACAACTGAAAGACAATGAAAAAAAAATACCTTGCTGAAATACCCAGCTAGCATTACGCTATGGGAACGGTTTGGTTCCAAAAAGGAGAAAAGTAGGTTCATTAGCTGCAACAGGAGAACAGACCAGTAAATGGGACGTGGAAAAGGAACATCAAACTCCAAAGTGATTCACAGATTTGCAAGAAGAAAAAACATAGTACAATACCTCCTCCTCCTCCACTAAAGTCTTAAGAATAACATCAATTTCACAAGTCAAAACTTCAGAGGAGATGAAAGGAAACCTAATAGAGAAAAAATGATTGGAAGTTAATCAATCTTGGTTCAACATAGTTTGCAGAAAAATTCTCAATCAAGTCAGCTGTACATCTGGAGAAAGCTTAACAGCAAAATCAGTGAAATTATGTTTAACAAAGCACAATGCAGTAATGCCACATACTTGAAAGCACGCTTGCTATCAGCATCTTCCGAGGGTTCTTCAACAATAAAACGTAATAACTGTTCCACTTGGGCTCTTTCTCTTAGACTGCAAATGAGCATATAAAATAAGAGCATAAAAGGCCAACATCGCAACCCTTGCTACTACTACGAAAAACTAAAACTTCCATAGTGTATCATGGTGGTCCTGCAAAGAAAACATAAGGATGTATGCAATGTTTCTATCTACTTTTGGTGCAATATCTGGTGGCTTGCATATGCTCTTGGATCTTGTCAGGAATAGTTAACAATAGAGAGAAGACACATGTCATAGTACAAACGAAAATGTAAAAAATCTACACATAACTACAACTAGGTTAAAAGGAGGACGCCTAAATGAATTACAAATTTATGAGCCGGCTGTTCAAAGCTCTACACTCTTGGATTATGTCTTCCTCATCCAGGAGTTCTTCCAAAGTGAAGTCTTCCTTGTCTAATATGGATTCGACCTGTCAATTCACAAGTAAGAAGATGAGCAATAAATGGAAAGGAATAGCTGGTGCAGACTCCAAGAAAACGCAAATATGACTATTTACTTAGAAAGGACACTTATAAATGGAATATTTTGAAGGATGAAAACTCAAATCAGACATCGCCTGATTTTGAAAAGAGTGGCATGGGCAAATCAAGAAATGTCATATAAAAAAACACTGAGCATGCCACAGAGAAGAAGATTTCACCTTCAATTAACGCTAATAGCTCAAGAACATAGATTCAACGAAATCTCAAAGATATCACTTGGCATACGAGAGACTAAGAACGCGTAGAAATCCCAATTCATGATTCGAAGAGTTGTACTCACCGGTGAAGCAGCGGAGAGAGCAGTCAACTTCCAGAACATGGTGGAAGAGAATATGATGATGATGAAGAAGAGAAGATTAAGAAGACGAGCTGATTAGATCTCTTCTTAGACCTCAAAGCCAATCACTAAATCTTAGGGCACTCGCCAAAAAAACCCTAATCCGATGCTGGTGAAGAAGGAGAAAGAAGGAGAGGCACAAATGAGAAATCACATCATTTTAGAAAGCATCCCAAGGAAAAAAAAAAAAAAAAAACTAATCTCGGGGTAAACAAGATTGCAAAAAAATAAAATATAATATATATAAGTTAGACCAGCACTTATAGTATAGTATACCGGTGTGTTAGTTCTATGTCATGTCTGGCTTCGAGCCCACATATATATAGATTCTTTTTTTTGAGCTATCAATTATAAAGAAAATATATATCAGTTAAAAGTATATCAGAGATTCCTTTTTTGAGTTTAGACATCTTCTTCCCAAATAAATTCTTTCTCGTTTTTTAAGTTGGGTGATATTTTTTGAATATTTCTTTAGTCTCCGACTTCCAACATATTTTTGCAAACGCATATGTTTCGCAATAGTATTTTAGAATCAAATCTGCATAGAGTAGAGTGTACGTAGTAGCACGTCCGAGCTCACTCGAACTAAACAACATATATGAGTTTTTGGTGAATGATCGATCAAACGTAGAAGTAGATCGATCACAGAAATTGTTTTCGATCGATGCAAATGTTAAAACAAAATAAAATGTGAGTGTAAAGGCGTTATGAAATCAAATTTATCAGGTATTCACGGTTTGGATTATTTAGAGTAGTAATTGTGTAAGTATTCTAGAGATGGCTATATAGTTGAAATCACTAAAATTCGATTATCCTTATGGTCAGGCTTAACTGGTCTAGTTCAGTTGACATCCTAGTTAACTCTTTCTCATTAAAAAAGGAGGTTTTGGTCTGATCAATCAACCAAAGTAGTCACTAAGTATAAGAAATCAATTTTCTACTTTAACAATAAATATTAAAGCTTTTAACATCAAGTTTCGGATCTCTTACTTTAAGTGGTGTACTAGTAGCAGTGTTATCCTACGATATAGATTAAATCTGATAAGAAAGTAAGTTTAACTAGTCATTACATAGTCTTATTGCCTATCTATCTAACCACATATTCCTATCTAAGAAACTACTCAAGCATGCTATTGATAAACATAACAACAATGGAAATTACAATCATATAAACCAATAAGAGGGTTCATAAAGGCTTATCTGAATTTTTAGAGACAGGGGTTACAAACTTCTCCTTTGACACCAATACCAAAGTAGAATAAAAAGAGGAAACAAGTGAAAGAAAGACTAAAAATTATATTGTTTGGATGCTAGTAAACTTTGTAAAATCGTGTTATTTCGCTGCTCTTGTGCTCTTGTATTTATAGTGGAGAGGTCGTGCAGCAAGTTAAGTAGAATCAAGAAGTAGATACTGATAAAGATCTAAAGATTGGACTTATCTCTTCACAGTTGATCGAATAATAAAAGTAAATTCGATTGATGTTATCTCTAAAACGCGTCTTCAATATCTTTTGAATCTCTCTGAATATTTGCAATGAATCATGTTAACTCCTAAATGGCAACAGTCTTTATCTGATATCGTTCTGGAAGCTTCTAGAGAATACATGGGCCTCATCGATCGAACTCTCAGGGTTGCATCAATCGAATGGGCCTTCATCACCAATGGGCTTCATTTGGACATCTCTTCAATGATCTGGGCTTAACTCCTTGCTCATGAGGCTAAATGACTCGATTCCCAACCCAAGTGACAGCTGACTCATGTGGCTTGTTTGTCTTAACTCCTCCCTTCCATCCAAATTAAACATCTTCTTCTTCCGGGCCTGAACTTCTGATATCGAATTGCTGCACTTGGTAGAAAATGCCCATTTCTGACCTAAAAAGCCTTATTTTCACAAAAACACTTTTGAAACTGAAAAATGTGAAATTCCATAATTTTAGTCTAAACCAAATGTTTTATTTAAGAATAACACAAAAATATACTATAAAATGGTAAAATATCACTTCTATCAAGTTCTCACTATATTTGCTCAAATCTTCGGAATTTTCTTGTGTTTGTGTGAAGATATTCTTACAATATTCAGGGTTCTTAAGGTACGCTCGGCGCCGTCCCTTCTATACATTTTCTCTCACAACCTTTTACTTTGTTTCTGGTGGTATCCATGGCTTCAGTGAACTCAAAAATTGATATGCCCCTTTCGTCTTTGCAAACTCTCCGGCTTTCTGCTAGAAAGAAAAAAACTCTCTAAGTCTCATGGGAGACTACTCAACCCTGCTAACCAACGGATCTCAAACGCAGTATAGGATATGCCTCGCAAACGGGGTTTGGTTAACCGAGTCCGAGGAGTAGAGTTATCAGAGGACAAGTTCCAATTATTCTTTCAATCACAAGAAAAGCTTAATTATGTCTTAAAAGTGGAGGTATGGACTCCAGATGATTGGTGTGCCACACTGAAAAATTGGACCGATGATCCTCCCGACGACTATCTCAATATCTTACCAGTCTGGATCAAGATCCGAAACATTCCCATTAATCACTACACTGAAGATGTTATACGGGAATTGGCAAAGTGTTTAGGCGAGGTAATAGAAGACTTCTTCGATCTTACGAAACCTTTTAAAAATACCTTTGTTTGTATGTGGGTCCTCTTCGATGTCGTTAAACCTTTAAGGTTTTCAAACAATGTCTTATTGGATGATGACAAGTTCCACAAAGTCATATTCGAGTATGAGAAGATTTAGAATAGTTGTTTCCAGTGCAATAGATTACCCCATGACAAAATATGTTTCCCTTGGAATCCAATTAATATGCAGAGTGCAGCTCAAGCTTCAGAGAGGATTCTGAAACTAGGGGTCCTCTATTTGAGGTTCTCTTAGAATCAGAAGTTAGAGCTTTGGGTCCAACGGGAGAGCTTATCTTCTCAATGGACACGCTTAATGAGATGAGACAATACCTCCAAGTGCAAGATGAATATGGTAAAAAAAGCACGGGTGTAAAGGATTAAAAAATAGGTAGCGTAGATGCTCCAAACCCTGCCCGAGACACCATCTTAACCAGTAGCAATGACGGTTTTGGCAGTAAGACAAATAGATATTAATTTATGAGAAAAGAAGAGCCTGAAGTATCACACCAGATTGCAGCAGCAACATTAGACACAAAACTTGCTCCACAAGGAAAGACTAAATTATTGTGTGATGCAATCGAGCAACATGGAATCCCAAATGTCGTATTAGAGGAAGCTTTAAAAATGAGTATAAAGATGATGAAATCAAGAAATATGGAGAAAACAGGTGGTCAATCATCTCTTGCCATCCTTGCAATTCAAGCGAGTCTTTTTCCATCGGGAACCTCTGAAGTTCACTCTCAAAACGTACATCTTCCTAGAGAAGAAAAGCTACGGTTAGAAAAGCAAAGGAGACAGCTCCTGCAGGCACTCACAGATCTAGTTCCTCTATATCAAGTTCTTTGAAATGAGGGTCCGAAGAAGTTGGTGTGAAATTTGCCAAAAGCACAAAATGATTTCAATAAAGGGTGGATCCAGATGATCCGCCGAAAGATTAATAGGTTTACTAAGTTGGAATTGCCAGGGTGTGGGGAATACCTTTACAATTAATCATCTTAATGATATGTGCCAGGTGCATTTTACTCATGGAGACGAAGAATAATAATAAGGTGTTAAGTGATACTTACGATTGGCTTGGCTATAAGAATTTTAGGATAGTTGAACCACTTGGACGCAATGGTGGTTTGGCTATTTTCTGGAAGAAAACTTTGGAGATTGTTTTTTTCACATGGACAAGAATCTGTTAGACATGTATGATTTTATGGGAACAAATTACTCAAATTGGTGTAGTTCGTACAAGCCCTTGGTGTATGATTGGTGATTTTAATGAGATCTTATGTAATGAGGAAAAATTGGAGGTCCACAACGAAAACGTCCTTTTTAGGACCTTTTGGAAAAATTGTAGAATGATGGAGTTAAGTGATACTGGAAACAATCTTCATAAGTTTGAGCACTAATTCGATCAACTTGAAGAAAAAAAAGAGACTTCACAACATTCACAGAAAGGAAACAGAGAAACATGTTATCTCTTGCATCTCTTTGGTTTATTTCCTAATGAAGTTATTTCTTTATAATCCAATGATGTAGAGGTAGAGTCCATTGCTGAATCTGGAAAAGATTCTGAATTCATAAACATGGTTGAATGTTCAACACATGGATAGATTTCTTTGTGATCCCCCCGTCGAACCTTTTCTTCTTAAAAAAGAAGAGTTAATCGATCGATCCAATAGTAAGATCAATTTATTCTTTAAGTCAAAAGAAAATGACACGTTTGCAGATTTTGTTCCCTCAACTCCTCTGATCTAAGGTCCTAAAAAAAAGATAAGGTTGAGATTTTACTGTGGTAGGCCTTAGAAGGTCAGAAACATCTATGTGAGGAGAGTGTGGAGCTAAAAGCAAATATCTCTATAAGCAAATCTATGAACTAGAACTACAAGCTGACACAATGGCGAGAGGTGATTTAGATGTTTAAACATTTTTGAGAAATGGACAAGGCTAGAGAAATAATATGTGAACTGGACGGTGGTAGAACCGTAAATATTCCAGACAAAATTGTGCGGGGGTGAGAGATTTTAATTTTACCCTTGCCATTTCTATGACCAAAACAAATAAATAAAAAAATGAAATTTTCAAAAACCCTCGTGTTTCGGGAAAGCTGAATTGAAGAGAAACCTATCTCTCTCTACTCGAGTGTGCAATTTCTTCCCTACACACTAAACCACCTTTACTTTTTTCTCTCTATTCGAACTGTCCCTCAACCACTCTCTCTCTCTCTCTCTCTCTCATCCTCATCTCCAATTCTCGAAAACCATCTTCATCTCCAATCTCCTCTTTAATCCGCATCTTCAATCCCCCTCGAGGAGAAGAGGGTTTTCGAGAAGATGAATAGAGAAAAAATCATAGAGATAGAGAGAGAGAGAGAGGAGAAGAGCTCTCTATTCATCTTCCCCTCTCTCTCTCTCTCTCTCTCTCTCTCTCTCTCTCTCTGATTTTCTTTCTATTTATCTTCTCCTCGCTCTCTTTGATTTTTTTTCCCTTCTTCTTGCTCCTGAAATCAGTAACCAATCCGGAGATGTCGTCCTCCTCCATCGCCATTCCTGAGCGCGTATTCCTAGCCGAAAAAGAACTAGACGGTGAGAAAGTTCACCGGTATTTTGAATTGGATTTTTTTGAAAAAATCGTTCGAGGCCTTGATTCGGTGGATTTGAAGCGCCTATGCGAATCCCAGTTTGGCGTATCCATAACATCGACGCATGAGTTTCTTATTCCGGAAAGCTTGTTTATTTCCTATTGACGAGACAGTTAGTGGCCAAGAAGAAACACGAGTTTTTGTTTGTCTTTGCCGGGAAACCCATTAGATTTGCGTTCGATTTCCAAGCCATCACGGGCTTGAATTGCGGCAAGATTCTAGTGAATACCGTTGATAAGCCAAAGTTGAATTCGTTTGACTAAGACACCGACATTCCCTTTCGGTACTATTTTGTTAGGTCTCGAAAGAACGTGACAGCGAAGTGGTTGGCTAAGTGTGTCGAGAGCAATATTATCTCTAAACCGGAAAATTGTTTAAGGTATGCATGTTTGGTCATATTATATGTCATTCTCCTCCCTAGATCAGGTTAGATGAATCTCACATATGAGGATACTGAAGTTGTGAAGTATTTAGATGAATTTTTGAATCACCCTTGGGGCCGCGTGACTTTTGACAACATGATGTCTTCCATCAAACTCAAGAAACTGGCCAACCTTGCCCAAAAGGATTATTGGTTGTCAAGGGTTTGTTCAAGTTATTCACATGGTGTTTTTGAAAGCGGTTCATGTGATTGAGAGAGTTATGCCTAGTATTGAGGTGGTAGTGTTGGAAGACAACGAGCTTGAACCACCAAAGAAACTCCGTAAAATGCCGCATGATCACGTATGACCCGTATAATAGAAGATAGAGTTACGCATACGAGTATCAAGACATACTATAACAAAGCATGACATATTGAACTTTGTGATGTGATTAATGTTAATATCATGTTATGCAACATAATATCATGCTTTGATCAGACAAATGCGTATATGCCAACAGATTAGGTGTGTATGTAATAATAGCATGTTATGAAATAAAATTAGGTGTTATCTTTGTTTTTTGACATGTTATAACACATTTTATCATGTTGCGTTGTCACAGACCGAGGTTCATTTGGTTGTTGTTGAGCTTGATGGGAATGAAGTTGGAAGTGATTTAGAGTGGTCTGATGAGGAAAGCGAAGAGAAAGTTGATAACTTGATGGAGCTGATAGCTGTGGGGCCTGATTGGGAGCCTAACTCCTTTGGAGGTGGCATTCGGTAGCAGAATAACTTTGTGGAAAAGGATAAGGAGACGGGCGAGACCTCTGAGCCTAATGGGAAGCAAAAGAAACATCCTGCTGTGAGAAAGAGATCGAGGAAG
This sequence comes from Aurinia saxatilis, assembly GCA_900406295.1. Taxonomy (NCBI): domain Eukaryota; kingdom Viridiplantae; phylum Streptophyta; class Magnoliopsida; order Brassicales; family Brassicaceae; genus Aurinia; species Aurinia saxatilis. Next base: position 5,905 of record OVAP01001351.1, on the reverse strand, counting down.
GGTTTGTCTCAGGTGCCAAATCTCACTGCACCTGAATCCTTGGGTTTCATAGCTGATCAGCTAAAGTGGATTGAGGAGACTGTCAAGGCAGCGGTTGTTGTTGTTTACTTCCCAAATTTCTTAGGCTAATAACCATGATATTGTTGTTGCTCCTTCAAACCCGAACAAGAAGAAGCCTACAAAGAAGCCTGATGTTGCTGCCTCTTCTGATGTGGGGCGAAGTGAACCTAACAAGAGGCAGCACGTGACAAAGAGTTCAGCTGCCGCGGCGGCTAACCGTGGGAATAGAGGGTTTCGAAACCCATAAAAAAAGAAGGTACTTTCTGGTATATATCATCAATGCATATCAGGTTTTTTTTAACTTAACATGTGATTTCTAAATATATCATGCTCGAGAAAGTTTGTGCGTTGCGCGAAATGGTTTGTTTGATGACATTAAATGAATAAAAATTTGAGAGAGATAAGTCATATTTTGTTTTAATTTTACAGCGACACATTATTTTTTGCGAATATAGGTTTCAAAACTTCACCGACAGAGAAGAAAAATATAACCGATATTTATTTATTATTATTTTAGTTTTTTCAATATTGGTGTTATTTTGTTTATTACTACTACACCTGAAAACTTGTAGAAGAACCTACTTTAATATAAAAGACTTGATTATTTTGTCATCAAATGGTTTGTTTGATAACATTAACTAAATAAAAATCCGAGGGAGATAAGTCATATTTTTATTTTAATTTTACAGCGACACATTTTTTGGGAATATAGGTTTTAAAACTTCACCGATAGAGAAAAAAATATAACCGATATTTATTTAATATTATTTGTTTTTCTTTCAGTATTGGTCTTATTTTGTTTATTACTACTACACCTGAAAGCTTGTAGAAGATCCTACTTTATTATAAAAGACTTGATTATTTTTATGAAGTAAAATTAAAATCCCCTTAAACTAAGTTTTGTAACATACGGGTTAAGAATAATCATCAATAAAAAGTGGTATATTAAAGACTTTAAGAGAGCATTTATTAAATTTATGTCTATAGGAATTTTTTAATAAAAAAATTGGTGTTCAAGGATAAAAAGAAAAAGAAAAAGAGGGACACATGTCAATCAAAGAAGTGACACATGACCGCTTGTCAAAACTCTGTAAAAAGAGGATCCTAGCTAAAATATTATATAAGACTACTAGATGATATTTAATGAAGATGAAGATATTGTGGAAGACCTTATTGGTGTTGAACGTGGGGATGAGAATGGACCCGATGAAAGTGATTCTCCTATAGTCCCTATTGATGTGGACCCTAAGCGTGGGAAGAAAGGGTCAGGACATGCGTCAAAAGACAAGGTACTCTCTGACTCACAGATATATCATGGGTTCACAACTTATACCATGATATAATTGGTTATAACACGTCACAAAAAACTTTTTTCATGTTACCAGAGTGTCTCCTGGGAGGAAGAAGATATTGTGGAAGAATCTCTTGCTGTTGGTGTAAGGATGGGGATGGATCTAATGGGAGTGAAAATACTGTAGGTCATATTGATGCAACAAACGATCAGGTACATTATGGTGCCTATACATTAGTAGGATATCCCTTGATATATAATGTTATTTCCCAATATATATTTCCTTTTAATTAGATAACATGTTATGTTATCTAGCAACGAGTGATGTTATTTTTTCAAACCTAGGTGTCGGCTGATGATGTTATCTCCCTAGTGCTTGGGAATGTCAACTCAACAGAAGCCCAAACAACTGTTGAAGATGGTGTTGTTCAGTATGGTGATGGATTCGTAGTGCAAGAGAAGGAATCCCGAGAAGAGACGGCAAGTGATGCACCTGCTGAAGCTCTAGTCACTGATGTTGGAGATCCGAAGGCGTCCGATGGAAATAATGTTTCTAAGGACAGTGAGCATAAATCTTGCGAGTATTGGTATGTTTTGATGCACTAAAGTTAATTTACTCCATTTTAACCAACTAAGATTTTGTTTTTTGTTTGAATTTAAAGGATGATTTGGTTAGACGGAAGGCAACGGATACATCTGCTGAAGGAGAGGAAGCTTCAAATGCTTCGCAAGGTGCTGCACCCAATCCAACATTAGCCAACTGTGTAGGTAAAAACACACAATCACTATTTGTTTGAGTATCTCAGAAAGGGACTCGAAGCAAAGAGGTAGACACAAACACAAAGAACTAGCGAAGAACTTTTGTATTGATTCGAATAAGAGATAGTCTTTCGTATCGTAAGCTTTCAGGGTTCTTAAGCTAGGAAGAGATGATCATACAAGTTTAACCTAAGGAGGTATATATACACGGTTATGCCGACTTAGAGATAAGTTAAAATCTTAGATCTTCTCGTATATCCCCGATCCTTCTTGCATTTTCCTTCAGGCTAGCTCGTCTACTTGGGCTTCAATCTTCTCAGTCTTTGATAGGTACTGGTCTACTCAGAGTGTTTGCTCGGCCCACTATCGTATGCTAACAAACTCGACCTTCGGGAATAGACAAGAGCGGGGTGAGGAAATGATCTGGTTATCTCCTTGGCACAATGTATGTGATGCAGACTTGGCCGAGGACATGATATCGACAATGTCCTCGGCTTGGTGAATGTAGAGAATAATGCCGCGCTCATGGTTTATCTAATGGCCTCGGCATGTTCAAATGAAGGTTATGCCGAGAAAATGACTTAGGTAGACTTCCTCGGCATTCCTTAGTAAATGTGTTGCCAAGGTCATGCTCAAGGAAATGACCTCGGCATTCCTTAGCCTGCTGGCCTATGATCGTAGGTAGGGATATTTAACCCCCACAGTTACCCCCCCTCCCAAGTTCGCATGGTTGGATGCAATCGTGCGGGATGATGCCGAGTTTGCAGTCGAAGTCCGAAATGGTCAAATCATCGGAAGATAAATGGTTTCGGCGTGTTTTTCGAGGTGAAAACGGTTCAGTTTCCCTTTTTTTACTATATAACTCTCACTCCCCCTCCTCACTTCTCATTTTCACATTGTGAGGAGTGAAGTGACTACTGATCCTAAGGTATTATCCTCTATTCTCTCTCTTTATTTTCAGTTTTTGAAAACTAGGGTTCTTGAGTATTCCACCAAGCGCCACCATGAATTGATCCGTTATTCCGGCGAATCTTTATAGAACTAGGGTTTATTCATCCATTTTCCGGCGAACCCTAAGTCGTTATGGATGCAATCCTTTCAGAACGTTTAGCCGCAGATTCTGCCAAGCAGAGTAATCGGTAGAAGCGAACAATGAAATCCTTGACGACTTCATAGAGTCAGATGGCGAGGATATGACGACCGAGAGATTCATTCCTCCTCCATCTCCTCGTGTGGTATTGAGCAAAGATGAAGACAAGGATGAGGAGAACGCCAGGGACACCAAAGCAGCCATTAAACAATTAGTAGGCCCCCATGCCTTCTGCACCTCCTTACCAAGCCCTAGCAAACAACTCTCAAGATGAGTTGAAGACGATGATGCAGATGATTCTTGCTAACCAACAGAAGTCCACGGTGGAGATCAATGCCACATTGGAGAACCATAATGCCAAAGTTGACGGCATGTACAACAGTCTGAACACCAAGTTTGAAGCCTTGGCGAACCATGTCAAAACGCTGGACACTCAGGTGGCCCAAACAGCCGAAGCAGTCAAGAGACCTCAAGGAGCATTCCTTGGACGTATTGACGAAAATCCGAGGAGTGCAAATGTAAATGCCATCACCCTACGGAGTGGCAGATTGGTGGACTCTTGATAGAAAGAACCATTTGCACCAAAATAGGTAGTTGTTTCTGATGATGTTAATGAAACTGTTGACATGAGTATATTGAATGACGCAGGAAAGGAGACACCAGCTGCTGATAATGCACCAAAGACTACACCCGTCGAGCGCGTATACATACCAAAGGTGCTATATCCCACCAAGCCAAAGCTGTCAAAGAAAGCTGCAAAGAAGGCGAAGGAAAAGGCCAAATGCATNCAGGAAAGGAGACACCAGCTGCTGATAATGCACCAAAGACTACACCCGTCGAGCGCGTATACATACCAAAGGTGCTATATCCCACCAAGCCAAAGCTGTCAAAGAAAGCTGCAAAGAAGGCGAAGGAAAAGGCCAAATGCATGGAAATCATCGACGGCATCGAAGTCAAATGCCAACTGAAGACGATGATAGAGCTCATGCTATCCATGCAGCTCACTATGAAGAACTTGGTGACGAAGAGGAATGTGTGATGCTCACAGAGGAATGCAGTGCCATACTTTTAAGCAAGATGCCGAAAAAACTTGGAGACCCAGGTCGATTCGTGCTCTCTGTCAAAATTGGTTCAATTACCTTCGCAACTTCTTTATGTGATTTAGGTTCCAATGTAAACCTGATGCCATACTCGGTAGCGAGGAAGCTGGGCTTGACAAACTTCAAACCAACAAAGATTTCATTGGTGTTTCCTGATCGTTCGGTCAAGTATCCTATGGGAATTCTGGAAGACATCATTGTCAAGATAAGAGGAGCTGATGTGCCAACTGAATTTGTTGTGTTGGAACTAGAAGAGGAACCCAATGACCCTCTCATACTTGGAAGACCTTTCTTGTGTACTGCAGGTGCCATCATAGATGTCAGACGCAGGCTTATAAACCTCAATCTCGGCGATATCATGATGCAGTTTCAAATGGACAAGTTGCTGAAACAACCGATGCTCGATGGACAAATATTTTCTATTGACAACTCATTGGAAAACGGTGCAGAGATTGCTGATGAGATGTTGTTTGACGACCCGCTGGAGATTTCTTTGACAAGAGCGGAAGGAAAATTTGGTTTTAATGATATGGATATTGCAGGTTATGCAAGGATGTTGGACTCCAGCAAATCCATGGAGAGGATGATAGCTTATCTTAGCCTTGATGACAATGCATCAATATCAGTTTCCCAAAGCGTGTGGGGGTCGGATTCCACCCCCGAAGATTGATAGCATAAAACGGCTTAGTGTTTGCCACAAAACACTACTATGGCCCACGAGCTGGCCATATATCCACACCATCGAGTATTACAGTCATGGACTATCGATTGGTAATAATACAGTCAAGCATGGATCACCGAGCGTCCCACGACCGACGATGCATATAACAAGACATGAATCAAACTTGGCCCGCGGAGAAAGCTCTTAAGCTTGTCCCGTAAGCCAAGTAACGATCGTGACCCACATAAAAGCTCACACGAATGTCCCGCGGGCTACACAATCGGCATGGCCCGCATACCATGGTCATGGACTACCCCGCGGGCCATGTAAGGAATTTAGCTCCGGGGACAAGTCTTTTGGCTTGTTCCATGGGCCAAACCTTCTATAAACTCTCACGACGAACCATCAAGCCTATTCCATGGACATTTGGTTGGTGGGTCCCGATCAAAACTTCACCAAGCAATGTGCTAGCTAAGTCTCACAGTGAGTCCCGACTGATCTTTACCAAGTCTCATTTGGTTCATCGACGGATCACTCAAACATCCGGACATGAAGTAGACCCACAAGAGGCCATAAACAAGCATTAAGACCTTCCCGTGAGCCAACGAAAGAAATTTGGCTAGCACGGAGGAAGCAAAAGGCTTTCCGCGGGCCAAGTCCTTCTCATGGGCCGCGGGGCAAGCTCCATATCTTCACCCGCGGGCTAGCCTCTTCAACATGGCCCGCGGGGCAAGCTTCCTTCCTTCACCCGCGGGCTATCCTCTTCAACATGGCCCGCGGGATAAGCTCTCCCTCTTCATCTGCGGGCTAAGTCCCTTGTGGGTCCCCGAGTAATCTTCGACAAAACCAACTTGAACTATTAATGGAAAATTGATCATCTAGACATGAGGACTCGCATGAAATCACGGTTATGCATCAAGACCATTGTGCGGGCCACGTCTCAC
>OVAP01001350.1:0-24619 GCA_900406295.1 Aurinia saxatilis | reverse complement strand
TGAACTATATAGCCTAAACTAGGAATTACATAGTTACTACCCTGAATAATTAAAACCATGATCCTCTGATGTATTACCTGACTTCCTAACGCTTTTTGATATTGAATTTTCTCACATTTATTTTGTTTTAGTCACTTCTGGAATTATTCGATCGATCGTATAATCTGCCATCGACCGAAAGGTGTTTCAAATGATCGATCAGTTCATACGACCGATCGATCGTAACCAAAACCATTTCATTTTGCTACTTAGCTCGAGTGAAGTGGGACGTGCTACTGTGTACACTCTCCTCTCTGTGGATATGATCCCTAAGTACTACTGCGAGACCTGTGCGCTTGCATGAAATATTTTGGGCGAAAACTAATCCCCATCAAATACCACCATGTACGGTTTTAAGAATAGTTACATCCACACTAAGCACTTTCCTCATGGCCTTAAACCCCTCAATTTAAGCTCTCAATGTGATGAATAAGTACTTGAACCTTTTTTCTTCATCCAAAACCAACCTTTTTATTGTACCAATATTCATTTTCTCCAACACGAACAAATATGAATGCAGCACTTTTTAACTCTCTTCAGGACTACCACCTGACAACACATGCAGCTTTAGTTTTCCCTCTCGAAGCAGTGATGTACAACACCTTCACTCCAACTCTTCGTTGCACAACACCGATAAGACATTTAGCAGATGGGAGTATCCAACTGACTTGGATAACCACCTTGTATAACAAATGCAACTACATTTGATGATCCTCTCCTTTCAATGGTTTTTGTACTCGCCGAAAACCGACAGCATGAATGCATTTTTAGAATAATTTAATCGACCAACTAAGTTTCCTTGTGGCCTTGACACTCGTATGTACCACTTACACCCTTGTTGACGACAACTTACCACGTATCTCCAAGTATTGATAAATGTAAAAACACTATCAAGATAAATCTTTGACTACCTATCAACGATGTTGTAGTATAGCTAGGGTCGAACCACAAACTCCTTAGTTTTCACCATAGAATATGAGAATATTTAGTTCAGCTAAGAAAATGATAAAATTGGGTTTAAGTTTTTCTAATTTCGCTAAAGGTTTTAATTCAATGATAATAAATGCTAGACCTAGGGAAAATCTTAGTAAATGCAAGCACGTACAAGATGATTATTCAAGTTCTATTTTAGTATATCCTCAACTCAAATATAAAATTCGAATTGATCCACTTTCGTGGCATCAATCACTTTTCCTAACGACCTAGATATCTAAACTGTTGTTTGAACCTAGAGATTTTAGGAAAGCAATAACAAATTGGTTTGATATGTTCACAGATTTCCTTAGCATCAACTTGTTGCTAAGGACAATTTGCTCTCTTATTGTGTTATCTAGCAATCTATTACATTTTTGATGAATAGACGAGCCTATAATCATAGACTAGGTTATCAAACTAGCCTTGGCATTAAGGCAACACTAGGAGGAGGATTCCAAATGACTAACCTATTTGCATCTAGTTAAATGACTAACAAACCATAGATTTCTCTAGATCTAACTAAAAGACTCCTCACACATAATGAAATAAACAAAAATCATAATCATAAACAATGGCATAACTGAATAATACTTGTATTGTAATGAAATAACAAGAATAATGTTTAAAATACTTCTGAACAATGGAAGAGGGACTACATCTTCAATCCAATCAGAGCAAATACAATGAAATGAACCTCAGGAAAAAATGAAGAATGAAAGACAAATGTATTCTAAAAAAACAAGACAGAATGTAAATTGGGATGTTGTGGAGGCTCAGAGGTGTTATATATGACTTATTACTCGTCCAAGAAGAGAGAAATCGGGACTAACTCGAGCAAATCACGAGATTGATTGATTTACCAAAATAGCTCTCGAAGGGCCCCAAAACGATCGTTCTATCGCCAGAACGATCGTTCGGATGCCCAGGTCGTTCTAGCCATAATTCCTACCAAATGAATTTCCTCGTCTCCTCTTAAATCTTCCTCACAACAATGATTTAATTCCACATGCAAAAAACTTATAAGTTGACCCACATTTATGATCCATAGATAACTTTTGGCATCCTCATAATCCAAAATATAAGATTGTTTCTTTTCTTCCACTACCAATGAGACGTAACTCATTTTTAGATTTAATCCTCTATCTACCCCAATCTTCTTGCGTATGTTTTCCTCGAAAACCGAGTAAGTTATATCCTCAAAAGATTATGTCTTAAACGTTAACACTTAATAACTAGCACCCTTCGAATTCCATCGATACCATCTTTGGTTTCTACTTAAAACTCTCCATATTCAAATGTATGACTGTTGTTTTCATTGTAGCTTAAAAATATAATAGAACAACAATACTGCCTTCAGACTATTAACACCATATAAATAAATGATAAAACAGATTATGATGTACATATTAGATACCCAATATATAAGTAAACAATAAAACATTCACAAGTAAGAGAACATAGATCGGTATTAAACCAATCATGAAACAAAACACGACTCGGTGACTAAAAATTGGACTGATCTAAACAAAGTTGGAGAAAAAAAAAATCAAAGAGTACAATAATAGACAAAAGTTGGTAGTAATTTTCACACAAGCAATAGCCATTTTCAATGAGTAAAATATCAATTCTATGAGTACACAACAGGGAATGAGCTTTCAACGGTGGTAAGAAATTACTTTCTATCGTTCTTGTCAGCCTCTGTAATTCTTGGAGCATGTACATATCCATTTGGTATTCACCCTTGGCTCTGTATTCACACATCAAAAGATCAACCAAAGACAAAACGGGGCGCTTCATCATTATATTAAGGTCAAACTTAGCTAAATTCACACCATATCAGTGTATATAAAACATTTTTAACTTTTGTTGCAGCCAATGCATATTAAACTTTGACATAATCTCTATACATTACATGGAAAAGAAATTTACATGTTCTTCACAATGTCCAACACATAATGATTCTAGACAATGATGAAAAATAAAACATTGAACCGCTTTCTTGAGCTCCAGAATGGTTTAGGATTATAGTGATTGTATGCCTCTTCCACACTTCCCCAACCGATGATCAAGGAGTTAAAAAAAAAAAAAAAAAAAAAAGGAAAGCACCAAAATTGATTCAAGCATGAATGAAAAAGAGTCCCTAGATCATTTTCGTGCGATACGATAGATAAAAGAATTTACAAATAGTTAATATTTAATTCAATATGAATGAATAACCATACGCTTTGATATATCACAAGATCCTCTGAGCCACCATTTTTAAAAAATTGATGAACATGTAAGTCAAGTATTTTTCTTCTTCAGTTCGTGAAAGCCAGTGTTATCAAGTTCTTCTTCTTGCGCAAGTAGAGAATCAATAAACCTGTAAAAAACAAAAACAAAGGAAATGTTAATAACTATTATAAAAACAAGGGAAATTACCATAAAAAACCTCCAAGTTCCCAATGTTTTCCAACTTAAACATCCAACTTTTTGCGTTCCCAGAATAAACCTCCAACTTAAATATTTTTCTTAAACAAATCTTCAAGTGATTAAATATGTGCATGATTGAAGATTAATTAACAGTTAAGTTTAACTCTGTTAAACACTCTAACATCCGTTATAAAAAGTTAATAATCATCTTTTTTTTATATACGAGTAAAAAATAATATTAATAACTAAAAGAAAAAAACATTAGAGAAAAAAAGCAAGGGTCTCGATCTAGTATTTCAAAAAAAAAAAAAAGTCACGATCGCCTTTAAAATTGGGATCTAGGGTTTATGTGTTTGATAATTGAAGAGAATGAAGATTGGTGATTTGATTCTGACCTCTTCAATTCGATTTCATTAAGATCCCGAAACATGTAAAACGAAGCTAGATTTCAACAAGGGTTAGTGTTCTTGCAATTTTCAAATTAACCGTTTTCACGTTGTAATGGAGATTCAAGGTTATCTATGATATCTTTACTCAATGGAAGACCATGCTCTTCTTTCCTTACAGAAAAACCCATATGTGGACATTCATGTTCAATGAATACATCCATCTCTCCTTCTTCCTTTCCACACTTACGTATTATATTAAGTCCTCTATCAGTTGTATCAAAAGCATAGTCAAGCTTTTCCATACCTTCATTTGGTTTCTTAAACCAAATCAATGCAATTTGTGTCGGCACTTTCTCTGCCCTTAAGAAATATCCAAATCCACTCCATCCAATTACTGATAGATTCCATGAAATATTTCTTATCTCTACTGTATCTCCAATGTACTCATGTGTCTCATCTTTTTTCACCATAGATCCATTGTAATGGATATTGAGCTTTATCACTTGTTCCTCAATACAATTATTGAAACAGAACAAAAAGAAGAACATAAACAAATTAGTCACACTACAACGATAACAGAATAATCCACTCCTACTATAACCAGAAAAGAAGACCACGAAACCCAGAAATTAGTGCCTTCAAACCCAGAAATTGAAGATACCTAAGTCTAGAAAAGGAGAAATTGCATACACACTCAAACAGATAAGTAACAAACTTATCTCTCCCTTTCCATCAAACCCAAACATGGGAAAAGGACAAACCCCTATATCCCGATTTTAATGATGTTTAGGTTAGACATAAACAATCATAAATAAATAAAGATATTAAAATTTGTGTTATTAAGAATATTCACGATTTCTAACTTTCCTAACATATTATCACAATTATTGTTAAATAATCTAGTTATGGTTTGTTATGAAAACTTGCTTCACATTTTACTTAAAATTGGATGATAGAAAATCACGGAAATCTGAAAAAAATACATAAGAGAAAGTTCAATTTTTTATTAAATTTAAATAAAGATTTCTTGAATCAACAGATTCATCCAGACAAAAATAAAAGTTGATTCACAATAACTTCTTCAATATTATCACACAAATATGGAAATTATTTTGATATCAAACAAAATTTTAAACAGTATTTTTAAAATAAAATTTATATAATTAGTTAGAAGTTTTCTGTTTCATTAACCGATTACGAGTTCAAAATTGTGTATATATTTAATAAAATTTATGATTGTGAAATTAGATATGGTTTAGAGCCCATGTAATTTGTATAATTAGCACTAATTTGTATTACTTATAATTTGTCTTTTTCATAGGTTACTTACTGAATTATTTGGTTGAAATGAGAAGAACTAGTTTAGTCGGCTATATAATACGTACTGAATTGTAGTTATTGATAGAAGTATGGTTTTATAATGGAAGTATGGTTATATAATATGTATGGCTATATAAGCAAATATGTTTGAAGTATAGTTTTATAAGCTAACCATACTTCCATATAACCGGTTTAGTCGGTTGTATAATACATATTGAATTGTAGTTATTGGTTGAAGTATGGTTTTAAATGTATAGATGAATTTATACATTTAATTAATCGAAAATATATGTTTTTAATTTAAAAATAAAAATATTCATAAACATTGAACCATCAAATTTATTTTGTGAATATTCATAATTACAAATTTATCTTGATTTATAAATTAAAAATGCAAATTGATATCCAAGTATAAAATTATCATCTATGAGCTAATAGTCAAAATTTTATACAAAAGAAATTAATACTCAATGTCGCACGTTATGAAACAAATGTTTCATGTCCACCAATCCAACATATTAATGTGTGTTGCAGACCAACTTCAGAATTTCTAGCTCGAACTTGAGAACTAATCTGCTTCGATGCAAATCTGCGACGGGCTTTACTGTTTGAAGGCTTTGCTCCATTATGTGTTGGTTGGCTATCATATAATGTAAAGTTGGTCCAGAGAAAGGCTCGGACGTTAACACATGAGACAAGTTTTTATCTCCCAATTCAAGGCCTTCTCCATCTGCTAATTTTTTTTACAAATTCAATCAACAAACTAATTGCAGCCTCGTGTATGCCTGAAAATGCATACCTTTCAAAGGCTTATAAGGTAACCTTGTCGCCTAGAGGGCTAGCTTAACCATCACATGTTGTCCAATAAACAACTGTCCAGATAGAGCTATGGCCATTGGAACTGACATGACATTGTAAAATTTAATTTACCCGCAAGTTCAAAAATAGAGACATACTTGACTTCAAGCACACGTAGAACAACAATATCAGTAAAAAAACTTACTAAGCATGTAGAAAAGAGAAGGTGGAATTAAAAAAATTAGTGTGGGGTGATGGAGATTTACTTTTTACCCAAAATATTTCCTACAAGCGCACATGTCTCGCAGTAGTACTTTAGGGTTGAAACCACAGGGAGCAGAGTGTACCTTCAAAAATCTGGTCCATAATCTTAAGTTCTCTCAACTCTACGCATTATTCTTATCTAACTTTTTCTTATCTTATATATGTAGGTTGTGCCCCTAGAGAAAAATATAGCTTGTATGTCCATTGTATGTCCATACTTTCTAACAACGGTGTTTATAATTTAAATTAATTGGGCTACTTTAGACCTTCGGAAAATGGTTTACAGCTATAGTTATCTTCGACATCGAAAATTGATGGGGATTTAATTTTTACCCAAAATATTTCCCTACAAGCGCACATGTCTCGCAGTAGTACTTTAGGGTCGAAACCACATGGAGCAGAGTGTCCGCAGTAGCACATTCGAGTTCACTCAAGCTAAACAGAAAATATGAGATTTTGGTTTTGGATCGATCGGTAGTATGAACTAATCGATCGATTGATGCGCCTTTAGGTCAAACACAGGAAGTATATTCGATCGATTGATGCCTGGAAATGCTAAAAAAAAAAAACGTGAGTGTAAACAATAAGTAAAATGCGTTAGGAAGTCAGGAAATGCATCAGGGACTCATGGTTCGAATTATTCACGGTAGTGACTATGTAAGTATTCTAGCAAGGCTATATAGTTGAAATTACTAAAGTTCGATTATCCTTATGGCCAGGCTTAACCGGTCTAGTTCAACTGACATCTTAGTTAACTCTTTCTAAATCGAAAGGCGAAGCTTTGACCTGATCAATCTACCAAACTATTCATTAAGTATAAGAAATCAAATTTCTACTCTTAACTAATAATAGTGAAGCTTTCACAATCAAATGGATCTTTTACTCTACATGGTGTATTAGTAGGATTTTTATCCTATGGTATAGATTAAATCTGATATGAATGTAAGTCTTAACTAGTCATTACACAACCCTATTGCATATCTACATAACCATGAATTCCGCTAACAATATCTTATTCATAACAATGAGACTAGTCAAATATGCGTATGGTAAACATAACAACAATGAAAATTGCAATCATATAAATCAATAAAAGGGTTCAAAAAGGCTTCTCTAAATTTGCAGAGACAAAGATTACAAACTTCTCCCTTGACAACAATACCAAAGTGGAATAAAAGAAGATAAAACAATGAAAGAGAACTGAAAACTATTTATCCTGGATGCAAGTGAGCTTGTGAATTTTGTGTTGTTCTCTGGCTCCGAGGCTTATGTATTTATAGTGATGAGAGTCATCAAGAAATTTGAGATGAATCAGGAAGAATATTTGGATAAGTGTCCAAAATTTTGCACTTATCACTTCTCATTCGATCGAATAATATTAGTTTATTCAATCGAATATATCTTGAAATGCGTTTGGAGTATCTCTTGAATCTCTTGTGATTATCTGCAACAAAACCTGATAACTCTTCAAAGGCAACGGTCCTTATATGATATTGTTCTCGAAGCTTCTAGTGAACATTGGGCTAGGTCGTCGAATGGGCCGGCGGTGATCGATCGAATGAGTCTTCATCTTTAATGGGCTTCTTGATATCTCTTTAATGATATGGGTTTAGCTTCTTACTCCTGAGGGTAAATGACTTTATTCCAAGCCCATGTGTTAGCTGGCTATCGTGGCTTGATTTCCTAACTCCTCAGTTCAATCCAAATATTTCATCTTCTTCATCTGGGCCTGAACTTCTAATGTTAAATTGGTGAACTTGGTAGAAAATGCTCATATATGTCCTAGAAAGTTTAATTTTCACGAAAAGCACTTTTGAAACAGAGAAATGTGAAATTCATAGTTTAAGTCTCAAATCAAATGGTTTCTTTAAAAAAACAACACCAAAATTTTGTACTAAAAAGCGGTAAAATATCATCCTTATCAAATTCCCCAGACTTAGCTTGGTCGTCCTCGAACAAACAATAGGCGAAGAAAGGAAAATAAGTTTTAAAGTTTATGGACCTGCTTACTTGTGACCACAACTTAGAGGCTGCAATTTTGTGATGGTCATCTCGACAATCCTGTCCAAAGGCTCTCGTCTCATACTCCCACCACGACTCTCCCAACTGGTCCAACAAAATCTCAACCTTCAAATACCCTAACTTCATCAAAATCTGACTTTGTATATTCATTGAGATATTGTGTATGCTTTCTTACCAGAGAATATCAGCTAGGTCAAACGACACTAGGTTTGTAACGTAATGGGGCTTATATTTAGAGGTGGAGCTTATGTGTTTAAGGGTTACCGTACTCAAGAGAAATGTGAGTAATGTTTGCAAAACAACAAGAGAGATCGCACAGCTTCCAATCACTCTCTTCTTAGCTTGTGTCGTTCCTCCCCCAAACTTAGATTCTTTTATAGGAATCTAAAGTCTTCTTCGAACATCCCCGAACTCCTTTAAATGATTTCCACCTTTTTCTACCTTTGATCCCTGATTTCCCTGGCCTTTTTGCTAAACAAGTATGGATCATCACAAAGCTTTGGATTTTGAATTTTTTTTTTTTTTTTATATCCAGAAGCTTTCACCATTTGCAACAAGGCACGAGTTTTACCTTAATTTTGATGATGTTTTACCAGGGAAATCAGTCTTGAAACCTTCTCTTTTAAACTTCCATGCATGTATTAAGATCTTAGCAATGTTTTTCTCCAGTCTTCTCGAGTGATTCGAAAACTGCATAGGTCTCATCTCTCCGGCTGTTTTACACATACTGCATATATAACAAGAAAGAAAAAGAGACTGCATGTGTTTTGAAAAGAGGATAAGCTTATGGGTGTGATACCAACTAAAAATGAGTTGGCCATTCAGGATCAACAAGAGAGTAGTAAAGTGGATAAGAACTCCTGAATGTGGTTCGTTTTCCTGGTCTAAAAAAATCAGTAAGAAAGATTTCAAGTCTGGTTTAGGTTCAAGTTAGATAGAGTCAAATATCAGATTCATTAAAGTAAATGCAAACCGAGATATGATGGGGAAGCTTGAGTATGGAGTTTCTGAACCGAGTGCGTTGGGGCAGTCATGCAAAGATGGTCACCAGGCCACAACATCCAGCTTTAGGCAAGTAAGGTCCTTTTTCCGAACTGGGTTGACTCAATAAAATATTTTTGACTCAATAATTTTTTTTGAAATTTGAGAAAAGTAGGCCAAAAGAAACAAACATGTTAGATAATGAGGAATACCCCAAGACTTGAATTACATCGTCCCCAATGTAAACAAATTGCGAGAGCAAAATAGGAATTAAAATGGAACGAAATAGAAAAGGTAGATGGAACTTACCTGGTTGTCTTTGAATGGATCGAGTGAACTTCTTTGTCTTATTTGAAATGAAAGGACTTTACAAGAATTTAGGTGAAGAGAGTAACAACATCAGTAACATTTCATCACATGTCGTGTTGATTTAAGGATTTGTTCATCGTTCTGGATCTTCATCGATCGAATTAGTCTCCATTCGATCGAATCACATAGTGAATTTCCTAAATTTCTTACTGTTTCCCAATTAGTATTAAAGTCTGCATTATTCTATTGGATCACCAGTTGATTCGAATAAGGTGGCCTCTGGTTTTCCATTTGAACAGTGATGTCATGCTATGAAAAGCTTAGTCAGGAGTTTGCTTGTTATTGTAGTGGTCAACTGTTGCTCCCCGGAAACAGCGCCAGAAAACTTGATGGGGATTTAGTTTTCACCCAAAAATTTTCCTGCAAGCGCACAGGTCTCGCAGTACGATAGGGTCGAATCCATAGAGAGAAGAGTGTACGCAGTAGAACGTCCGAGTTCACTCGAGCTAAGCAGAAAATATGAGATTTTGGTTTTTGATGGATCAATAGTATGAACTAATCGATCGATTGATGCGCCTTTCGGTCGAACACAAGAAGTGTATTCGATCGATTGATGCCTGCAAATGCTGAAACAAAAAAAATAAAAAAGTGAGTGTAAACAATAAATAAAAAGCGTTAGGATGTTAGGAATGCATTAGGGACTCATGGTTTGAATTATTCACGGTAGTGACTATGTAAATATTCTAGCAAGGCTATATAGTTGAAATCACCTAAGTTCGATTATCCTTATGGTCAGGCTTAACAGGTCTAGTTCAATTGACATCCTAGATATCTCTTTCTAAATCGAAAGGTGAAGCTTTGGCCTGACCAATCAACCAAACTAGTCATTAATTATAAGAAATCAAATTTCTACTTTAACTAATAATAGTAAAGCTTTCACTATCAAGTTCAAGATCTCTTACTCTAAACGATGTATTTGTAATAGTTTTATCTTATGATATAGATTAAATCTGATATAAAAGTAAGCTTTAACTAGTTATTACACATCCCTATTGCCTATCTACTTAACCATGAATTCCCCTAACAAAACCTTATTCCCAACTATGAGACTAGTCAAGCATGATTATGATAAACATAACAACAATGGAAATTGCAATCATATAAATCAAATAAAAGGGTTTAGAAAGGCTTCTCTGAATTTGCAGAGACAGAGATTACAAACTTCTCCCTTCACAACAATACCAAAGTAGAATAAAAGAAGACAAAACAATGAAAGATAACTGAAAACAATTTAGCCTGGATGCAAGTGGGGTTGTGAATTTCGTGTTGTTCTCTGACTATGAGGCTTCTATATTTATATATAGTGCAGAGAGTCGTCCAGGAAGTTGAGATGAATCAGGAGGAAGATTTGGATAAGTGTTCAAAAGTTTGCACTTATCACTTCTCATTCGATCAAATAATATTAGTTTATTCGATCGAATATATCTTGAAACGCGTATGGAGTATCTCTTGGATCTCTTGTGATTATCTGCAACAAATCCTGCTAACTCTTCAAAGGCAACGGTCCTTATTTGATATTGTTCTTGAAGCTTCTAGTGAATATTGAGCATGGTCGATCGAATGGGCCGACGGTGATCGATCAAATGGGCCTTCATTTCCAATGAGCTTCTTGACATCTCTTTAATGATTTGGGCTTAGCTTCTTACTCATGAGGGTAAATGACTTGATTCCAAGCTCATGTGACAGCTGACTCACGTGGCTTGATTGTCCTATTTCCTCAATTCAATCGAAATAAATCATCTTCTTCATCCGGGCCAGGAATTCTGATGTTGAATTGGTGAACTTGGTAGAAAATGACCATTTATGACCTAAAAAACCTTATTTTCACAAAAACACTTTTGAAATAGAGAAATGTGAAATTCAATAGTATAAGTCTCAAATCAAATGTTTTCTTCAAGACAAACACCGAATATACGTACTAAAAACCGATAAACTATCACCCATGTCACGGGGATTCAAGCTGAGTCTCTTTTGGTGGGTTGGAGGCCTAAAGTAATAGAAAATGTAAGCCATCATGATAAAAGAGCAGTGATTAAATCTAAAACAACAAAGAAGACAGAAGCAAGCTCTATCATCAATATATATCCCATTTAGAGGACTGGGAAAGAACCAAAGACTAAGAGGAAGCATCAAACAAATAATCTCAATAACAGTGATTGGCTCTAATGGATTCCATCCTTCCTGATAGTGCTTGCAATGGAAATCGACAACTCGAATTGGATTCAGGTTCTGACACATGTCTTGACCCCACAAAATTGAATTTCGGTCCATGATCAATCGCACATCCCTCACCTAAACAATATAAGAAACAAAGAACAATAAGAAGAAAGACTAAAGATAACTTAAGTGAAAAGATAGAAAGCATTGACAAACATAAAGGTTGTCACAGTAGTATTGCGACAGTAAGCATGAGGGATCTTAACCATCTAGATAAATGAATCACACAATTATTAAATAATGACGAACAATAAGAGAAAATTTCTTAGTAAATATCGTTAAACTCCTCGAGAACAACCACTGCACATGAATTCACAAGTTTCAGAGTTTGCTAATCATTTGGCTTCTCAAATTCATGTCAAAGAATCTATACAAATCTAACCAGGCATTGTGAGTTTGATTTGCAACCAACTAAGCCTGCAACCATCTCAATTTACTGTCACAATCATCAACGACTTTTGCTGACCTTAGTTTCCTGAAACACCATAGGATTAAGCAAACTTAAACCACTATAAGTATATAAAAAAGTTCAGTTTATTCTTCTCCTTCCTTTTCTTCTCTCTGTTTTCTGTCGTTTCATCAGTTTATTCTTCTCCTTCCTCAATTTTTTGCTCTCATAAGCCAACCGAGTGATCCATACCTTAAGAGATTGAAAGAGACGATTTCACAGAACAAACTGTAACTCTTGAGGCATATTAGGAAAATCAGATGTTGTGGAAATTGCTAAAACAGTGTCTACTAAGGAAGAATCCAAAGGAACCTCACTGATAGTAGAAGGTTGTGTAATAGCCAGAGGATCCCGCCGAGCCTTTGTTGAAATTACCAAAATTCTCGATACTTTCATTAGATAAAAACTCTTCTCGATAGTAGTAGTCTCAAAACGAATTAAAACAAAAGTTTAAACCATCACCGTATTATAAGGGGCTAACATCGACGATTCCGAATCAGATCCACTAACAAATTCAAATTCTTGACACGTTAACTCCTAAATAATCAGAAGAAAGCAAATTTTTCACAAAATCACATAATTTAACCCGGAAAATCAAGTTATTGAAATCGTAACCCTTTTCATAAATTGAAAAGATAGATCTCATCAATTTTCAGAGATAAACACTTTTTTTTTTTTGAATATGAGATTTTAATTACCAGAAATTATGTTAGAGGTTCATGTTCAATTTCTCCACAAAATATTTTTAAAGATAGAAGATCGACATATGAACTCTAATTTAATGCTGATTGTAAAGTCTTGGAATTGACATCAGCTTACACGTCATAAGTAGATTAATCGTACTGGTACACTTACAAATTTTCACTTAAATGACTTCTCAAATAATATGTAGAGGGAAGAGGGATATTAATTCGTTATACTTTTTGTTTTGCTAGCAAAACATGTTAGTTTTGACAATTTCTCATTATTCTTTTCGAGTGAAAAATAGAGTAATATATTGGAGATTCATTGACAAGGCTTTACTAAAAGAAAGATAAGTAACTTTTCAACGAGGAATAACATCAGTGATTGTTGCTTCATCCACAGAACAAGTAAAAGATTTGCTGGTCGATTGACCCGGCTCCAATCCCTGGGCTAGTGGGCTTGATCCTGATCCGTTCTTGAAGAAAAATCCGGGTGGCAAAGGCACAGGCAGAGCAGTTGAGCTGGTTGTGAGCATTTGGTGAATAGTCGACATTGTTGGACGGTCTGATGGATTTTCTTGAACACATAACAGGCCAATATGAATGTATCTAATGACTTCATCATCTTTACAATAATCTCTTATTCCGGGATCGGTAAGCTCAGGCAATAATTTTTTCTCCCAAAGTCTCCAGACCTGTAGAAATTTATGTAATATATATTCAGAACTATGTTCATTGCTTTAAGGAATATTGAAAAAAAAGTCTTGGACTTATGAATTTTGTAATACTCACATATGTGACTAAGTTGTTAACAAAACCATCTATCTGGTAGAAGCTACTATTCTTTTTGCCACTAATGATCTCAAGAATCAATACTCCAAAGCTATACACATCTGATTTCGTTGAGAACTGCCCATGTGTCACATACTCGGGAGGCATGTAACCACTGCAAAATACAGGTTAGACAAGCAACAAAAGGTTTCATTAATCGAACTTCATCAGCTCCATTTAATTATATACTTACAAGGTTCCAACTACTCTTGACGTATTGGCTTCAGTTTGGTCAGCACCAAAGATCCTTGCCATTCCAAAATCAGCGATTTTCGGGTTCATGTTGGAATCTAAGAGAATGTTACTAGCCTTGAGGTCACGGTGTATGATTTTGAGTCGTGAGTCTTGATGAAGATATAAAAGTCCTCGAGTGATTCCCCAAATAATGGTTTGTCGCACTGTCCAGTTCAACTGCATTCTCTTTTTAGAGTCTACATATTCATCATATTCAGAAATGAGCTATTTACATAAGAGAAAACAGGATTAATAAATAGTATATTTAACTGACCGAAGAGGAAATAATCAAGGCTTTTGTTAGGAACAAACTCATATATGAGTAATTTTTCTTCTCCTTGTAGCGAAAACCCGAGAAGCCTAACTAGATTTTTGTGCTGAAGCTTTGCAACAACAACAACTTCGTTCTTGAACTCAACAACACCTTGTCCAGATGTTTTTGACAGTCTCTTTACCGCAACTTCAGTGCCATCCATGAGCATACCCTTGTAAACCTCACCAAAGCCACCTCCACCAAGCTTGTTATGCTCAGAAAAGTTGCTTGTCGCAGATTCAATTGTCTTTAAATCAAATTGAATAGATTCCGCTTCACATAAGCCCAACATTAAGCTCGTCAGAAAAGTATTTAAGACGTGAGATTCTTATGGTTTCCAAACAAAAAAACTCACTTGGAAGTTCAATTTCTTGCTGCTTCTGTTTTCTCCTCTTGAAAATAGCTACACCTATAGCGATCGATAATATGAAAGCGCAAATAACAACCACTACCGCAGCTATAACTCCTCCCGAGAATTTTGAATCTGTACAAAACCGCTAATACACCAAAATATAACCATACAAACATTAAAAACAAGAATGCTCTGAAAATGTGTCCAAAATTACTTGCCTTTCTTGCTCTTGCTTGTAATGGTCACGTTAGCTACAGATGGTGAGGGGGAAGACGGGGTTTGAGGTGGGGGTGAAGGTACTTCATTGATCCCATCAAAAGCACCAGCGAAAGAAAACAATTCCCACCGGAAAAAACAACTAGGCCGCAATATAATGTTGCCTCTTTTCCAGTGGTATCTTACTGTCTTATAGACATCAACGCTTCTCTGTAGACAAAGTTTACAATCCTTTGAAGTAATATCTGGAGTGCATTGCATCAAAGCTGATATGTTCCCGTAAACTGGGACAGGCGCTGCATCCATCGCGTAGTATTTACTTGACGATGATGAATAGGAACTCACGGACGAAGACGCTCTTGTGATCATACGAGACATTAACCCATCCCACACACTATCAAATTTCTTCTGGTCTTCTTTTTTAATGTCGTCGAAATTTCTATAACCAATATACGGATCCAAATCAAGGACCCCGGAGAAGAACTTGCTAGAGTAGCGAACAAGGCAAAGGAAATCCTGACCTTGCCATGAGTAAGCGTCTCTTTGGTTCAGACACTTCTGTAGTAAACTCTCTGAGGTACTCTGGATACAGTAGGCGCAATCATGAGGTTCAGCACCTGAGGCACACATCCCCATGGCATAGACTCGATCTGGACCAAGCCCAAACGAACCGTTGAAGTAGCCATTGTGAGCCGTGACGTTAGAAGCGAGAGTGGAGAGGAGGAGAACGCGGTTGTTGTCATAAGGACTGTTAGGTTTGAAAGTCTCAGTAGTGGTTGGACATAATTCTGCAGAAACAGAAGTGGCACTCAAGCTTATGAAAAAGAAGAGGAAGGAACAGAGGACTGAATCACAACTGTTTTTTGCCATGTTTGTTCTTTAGATAATGTGAATGGTGTGTTGGTGGTTGTGGTTCTTATCAATTTACTCATACGCTTGAATTTTCTAGTTGGACAACACATATTAATAATTGAGAAACTGACAACTTTAGATTTTTGTGGGAGACTTATTACACCTCTAAGTCAACTTTTGTATTAGTTTGACAACTTTGGTAGTTTTTTGGCATGTTGATTAAAAATTGAAGGAGTATGATGAGTGGGACCAAAGGAGTATGCCACACATAGAAGAAGCGGGATAAAATAAGTACAACTCGTGTCATTTTCTTCTTGACTTCATGAGCCCGCTTCCTTACCTAGTCCTTAAATTCAGTATCCTCTGTCCAGATGGATAAGCATTTGATTATTTAGACCAAGAATATAAAGGAATTAAACGAAATTTCATGAACTAAAAGTTGCAACCTGCTTAAACTACGCATTCCTTTCTACACTTGATGAGAAACCATAAATAAGCAAAAGAAAACTTGCTTATTTATCTATGCAGTCCTTTATCTACCCCAATCTTCATGTGTATCTTTTTCTCTACGACATAGTACGTTTTATCCTAAAAAAAATGATGTCTTAAAACGTTATTGCATAATAGCTACCTTCCTTTGAATTCCATAGATACCCAGCTTCGGTTTCTACGTAACACCATCCATATCCAAACTGTTATCATTGTACCTGAAAAATATAATAGAATCAAAATTTACTGTTACATTAGTTATATATATGATCAGCTAAATTTGGTCTTAGCTCACAAAACCCCGTGCTAGCTAACAACTCACTTAAGTGGTTATAGTAAAGCTTAAGGATCGATTTAACACGTTAAACACAATAAATTCTAATTAAGCTAAAGCAATCAAGTTGTTTTTTTATTAAAATTCTAAAGATGCAGTTAACTAGTGAATTAAGCGAATAATAACTAGGTGATCAAGCAATACTAATCAAGAAAAAAGTAATTAAATGAGACTACTAAATAGGCAAAAAGACTAACGAGAATTTAAAACGGTTTTTGGATTCAATAAAAACGGATATTGATCGATGGATATTGGCAATTGATCAAGATTAACTAGTAATAATCTTGTGGAGGGCTAGCTTAAAACAAATCATTACAGTCCTAGGCAAGGAACCACTAATCTATATATTAAACCAAATCCCATTGGTGTTTATCCCTTTGAAAGTCATTACATTGACTAATTTCCCAATTGTCAATTTAATAATTTACCAGCCATATACACAAGTTCACTAAACCACTAAACATTTTAACTCATTTTCCAATAGTTAAAAATACAAAGCAAAACAAGTGTTCTTTCGGCATTTCATCGAATACTTGATAGGTGTTGAGAAATGATGAACATCAATTTCTATGTGATCATCAAAAAAAGAAATAACATTAAACACAAAAATTATTTAAGGAGACTAAACTACTAACCATAATCCATAAGATCATTAAATAATTACGCCTTATTCTACCATACCCATCAATCAATAATATGACTACTCACTCATAACAAAGACACAACACAATTAAAAATATACGACTAAGCATGATTAAAAGAAGAGATTAATTGTTGATAAACCAAAATCATTCTTTAAATCTATTACAAGAGTATTTAGGTTTTGATGATAAAAGCTTACGGAAATAAAAGTGTGAATCTTAGGGTTGAATCTTAGGGTTGGTTTGGAATCTATTACAAGAGTATTTAGGTTTTGATGAGTTTTATTTATACTAGGAAAAAAAAGAGTGAATCTTAGGGTTGGTTTGGAATTAAACCGGATTGGTTTAGACATTAAACCGAACAATTACTATTTAATTGTCCGTTTTAGTTTTAACTGGAAACATCAATATTATTATTTTTTCAGTTTCGCGTCTTCTGGATCTATCGCTGGAATGCTCTCTTTTGAGAACAAAATGAAATTTACACTCCTCCCATCGCTGATATACTCTCTTGAGTTAATGAAATATAGAAATCCTCTTTTGCCCTCAGAACCGAATAAAAAAAATCAGAAAATAAAATAAAATCGACCAATCACAATAGAGTAGGAATTTGGGTCGGGTCACACGGGGGTTATGGTCGGATCCGAGTCTCTTCCGTCCATCCCCCGCGAAAGAACAAAAACTCAAAGAAAATCCAAATCACTTCCTTCATGAATTTGTGACATGAATCCTTTTATTCTTGATGGTTAATGGGCGCTTGGGTGTTTAGGGTTTGGTTATTGAACCGAATCCGAAGCTATTCACAATAAGAGGAGGTTGATTGACCATTTGAAGCTCGGTGAATCATCTCTGAATCGGGCTTGAAGCTTCAAATTGAGGTAATATCCTTTGAATGCAGCTCCCTCCATAGATTTAGGACTTGATATTTGCCTTGTTTGTGGTTTCAAATTTGAATTTGTCGAATTTTTGGATTTGGATTTCAAATTCAGTTTGATTGTATAAGATGTGGATGTGGATGTATAAGAGTTTCATAGTTTTTGCCGAATAGTGACATTGGTGGATAGTTAGATGGAAGTAGTGGAAACAAATTGTATGAATTGCTGAAACATGAGATCGTAGTTAGGGAGGAAAACTGCAGGAAGTGGTACAACTGTTATAACTAGTAAAACTGATCGGAGTGGTACAACTGGTACACATAGTATAACTTACATAATTCAGAAGGTAATAATGAATTTTTTTACTATGGTTGGCAGGTGCGATGATAAAAATAGTAATACATTTTAGATATGAGGGGTGTTACATAGTGACGGGGGATGGTTTTAAATGGAATTCAAAGGAAGCTCGTGGGTATGTTATGACATTTAGGACATCATCGACAGAAGAGATAACTTACTCGGCCGTAGAGGATATTATATTTAAGAAGATTGGGATAGATAGAGGTAGAACACAGTTGAAACAGAGCTATATTCCACTAGTAGTGGGTGAAAAGTTTCCTTCATATATCTTGGATGATGATGATGTTGATAGTTATCTATCGAGTGCGGATAAAAATGAATTGCGCAGTCCTTTGCATGTGGATGTTTTCAAAGGGGATACGGATAATTTGCTTGGACTGAATTACGAGGAGATAAAATCAAATGGTAGAGCTATGAATGCGCTACCTCTTTATGAGGATAGAGGAGAAAAACATGACGACCCATTGGAAATTGGCGATGAGAATATAGGATGTTTAGATGAGGATGAATGATGATGATGATGATGATGATGATGATGATGATGATGATGATGATGATGATGATGATGATGAGGACGAGGATAAGTATGTGGATGAAGATGACCATGAGAATGACGATGACCTTGAGAAAGAAGATGAGCATCAGAATGTTGATGTGGATGACCATGAGAATGAAGATGTTTTTAAGGATGCGGATAATGGGATGAATGAAATTGTTGAGATTCCATGTGCTGAAAACGAGAAGGAAATTGTAAAGGAATGGGATGATGGAACATGGCTTAAATTAGGTCAACAGTTTGAATCTAAGCAAGAAGCGCAAGATATAATTATTAGAGCATCACACAAGTATTGTTATGAGTTCAAAATTTTAAATACGAATACTCAAAGGTATGTGGTGAAATGTCTATAAGCAAGGTGTAATTGGTATATACGAGTGTCGAAGCCTAAATTAGCAAAGGAGAGTAAGTGGAAGCTTGTTACTTCCCGAGAGATGCATTCATGCTCTCGGTTGTCTTCGAGTACAACCAACAATGGAAGGAAAGGGACATCTACTTTAGTGGCATCTGTTTTAAAAGAATGTTATCCGGGTGTTTTGGATACACCATCCATTAACTCTATCATCAGTGTGGTCCAAGCTAAGCATCGGTGTTGGTGTCACATGACACCGCTTGGAGAGGAAAAAAAATAGCGGCGGATTATGTGCGTGGGGATGTAGGTGAGAGTTACAAGATGTTTCATTCGTACTTGTTCATGTTGGAGAAGTTGAATATTTGTATAGTTACAAGGTGTGTGTTGGATGAAGAGAGAAAATTCAAATACTTATTCGTCGCTTTGGGAGCTTGCATCGAAGGGTTTAGAGCCATGACGAAGGTTCTTAGCGTTGACGCGATATTTCTTAAAACTAGACAAGGTGGTGCGCTTGTTTTTGCCATAGCTCAAGATCCTAGTTGTCACCATTATCACATTGCTTTTTTCGTAGTCGATGGTGAGAACGATGCAAGTTGGAATTGGTTTTTCAGTGAACTGAAAAAAATTATCGAGGATGATCCGGAACTACCTTTTATTAGTGATATAAATCCAAGCCTCATCAAGGCGATTTCGGAGTTGTACCCGAGAGCGGGACATGGGTTTTGTGCATTTCATATGTCCCAAAATGTGAGAACAAGAGCCGCTAACGTGAACAAAGATACATTTGGCGAGACATTTAGAGCCATAGCTAAGATTTATACAGAGGCAGAATTCTTGAAGGCGTACGAAGAATTTGGGACAAGATATCCTAATGTTCTGGAGTATTTGGAAACTAGTGTGGTGGAGGGACCGAGTAAATGGGCAAGGTGTTATTTTCCAGGAGAAAGGTACAACATTACCACGACCAACAGTTCAGAGTCTATAAATAATGTTTTCAGGCATGCAAGAAAGTACTCCATACTACATATGATTGATGCGATTGTCGAATAAGTGGGTGGATGGTTTAACAAATATAGCGGACGGATGTTGGTGTCCTTTGTGGAGAACAAATTGCACGGGAGATGCAAAATTGCTAAGAAATTAAAAGTGTGTGAGCTCAACACATTCTACCTTGAATATAGTGTGATTGGACAAGATGGCAAGTCTTACCTGGTGGATTTGAGGAATAAAAGATGTAGTTGCAGGCGTTTCGATATAGACAAGTATCCATGTGTCCATGCCATAGCCGCTCTCTGTGCGTACATGAAAAGGGTGGAGGAAAGGCCAATGGATATCCATGTCCATGACTTGTGCTCAAAATATTACCTAATAAGGCAGTGGGGCTTGGCTTATTACCAGACGATTTACATTGTTCCCCACAAGAGTCAGTGGACTTGAATCCCTGATCATATACAAGCATCGTGGGCATTACTGCCAGTGTACCGTAAAAGAAAAGGGAGAATTCAAGAGACTAGGTTTCCATTCGTTGGAGAAAAGCGTTGAAGGACGAGTAATAAGTACGTGCGAGACCATAATCTTGCTAGATGGTTTGAGAGATCAGATACCGAAGGTACTAGTACGGATGCAACATGATCCGCTTCAGCATCAGACATCTAAGTCTTGTATTTTGGTTTTTGTTTGTTTCTAGTTTTTGCTCTCGGGTGGTACTACTTAGTACAACTTGTGTAAAACTATGTAGACATTTTTTGTTCTGTTTCTGAATTTTGCTATCGGCTGTACAACTGAGTACAACTCCTGTACAACATTTTTGCTCAGTTTCTGTATTTTTCTCTCGGGTGTACAACTTAGTACAACTCTTGTACAACTACGTAGCCATTTTCTACTTAGTACATCTAGTACAACTTGTCGAAGATTTTACAAATTACAAAAAAACTAGAATAAAAATCAAATGGCATCAAATGATAAACTTATTCCTTGATGAAGACTTACATGTATTTCCTTTAAAAAAATGATAGTTATGAAATTTAGTTTTTCTCATATTGTAGTTTTCTCCACAAAATAACCTTATATTTATGGATAGTTTGTTATTGATTACCACATTATGTAGCATAATATGAGAGAAATTTGTTTTTGATTGTATTTAATGGATTGAGACATTTAAAATCGACCACAAGATAACAATTTGATGAGTGCAACTACAAAAATCAATATTAGTTTCAGTACAACTGGATTTAATTGAAAAACCTGAAAAGTGCAACTGTTTGTAGTAATGTACAACTAGAAAACTGGGTCCGAAAAACTGTGTGATAAACCCATATTATTTTATTTTTCCTGCAAAACAAAGATATCCAATTTTTTCCATCCTAAAACCCAAATATTCTAAAATTGTAGAAGGAATTTTAGAATGTCTCAAATTTTATTTCTCTTTTCCCAAATTATTTCTTTCCCTCTCCCTCTTCATATCTCCTGATCCTATCTTCTGTGGTGGTCGGATTCCACCCCCGAAGATTGATAGCATCAAACGGTTAAGTGTTTTCCACAAAACACTACTACGGCCCACGAGCATTACAGTCATGGACTATCGATTGGTAACAACACAGTCAAACATGATTCATCGAGGGTCCCTCAATCAACAATGCATATAACAAGACATGAATCAAACTTGGCCCGCAGAGAAAGCTCTTAGGCTTGTCCCGCGAGCGAAGTAACGAACGTGGCCCGCAGACAAGCTCACACAAACGTCTCGTAGGCTACATGATCGACATGGCCCACAGACATCGGTCATGGATGTCCCGTGGGCCATGCAAGGCATTTGGCTCGCGGGACAAGTCCCTTGGCTTATTCCATGGGCCAAACCTTCTATAAACTCACACGACGAACCATCAAGCCTATTCTATGGACATTTGGTTGGTTGGTCCCGGTCAAAACTTCACCAAGCAATGTGCTAGCTGATTCTCACAGTGGGTCCCAACAGACGTCACCAAGCAATGTGCTAGCAAAGACTTCATCGATCTCTCTATGATCAATTGAACGCCCGGACATGAAATGGACCCGCAAAGGATCGAACGATGACATCGAGACAATCATCCGCGGGCCAAGTCTGGACCATGGCCCGCGGGACAAGTCCACAACCTTCACTCGCGGGCTACATCCTTACCGTGGCCCGCAAGATGAGCTCGACAACATAGCTCTTGGGCTACACTCTGGCCGTGGCCCGCGGGCTACATCCTTACCGTGGCCCGCGGGCTACATTCTTGCTATGGCGCGCGGGGTGAGCTCGATGTCACAGCCCGCGGGCTACACTCTTACCTTGGCCCGCGGGCTAAATCCTTGCCATGGCATGCGTGCTACATTCTTGCTTTGGCCAACAAGGCGAGCTCGATGTCACAGCCTGCGGGCTACACTCTTGTTGTGGCCTGCGGGCTACATCCTTGCCCTGGCCCGCAGGCTATATTCTTGCTATGGCCCGTGGGGTGAGCTCGATGTCATGGCCCGCGGGCTACGTCCTTACCGTGGCCCACGAGACAAGTCTGTCTTCAACGTCCGCGGGCGAAGTCTCAGGCATGGCCCGCGACATTTCTCACATTTCAATCCGTGAGCTAAGTATCAAGTATGGCCCACAAGACTATTCGTACCACAGTCCCTGAGCTAACTTAGCTAGCCTAGCAACATCGCATCCCGTGGGTCCGTGCACATGGCTTTAGTTCCATCGCAAACTAAGAACCCACGATAAACATTCCATCGAACGATCATCGTGATCACAATCTTTTTCCCTTGGTAAGGTTTTTCCCATGTGGTTTTCTTTGCCAAGGTTTTTAATGAGGTGATCATCAGAAAACATACGACTCATGAGATTATCTCAACAATCTCATGGGCCGAGAAACACTTATAACTAGCCAAATAGCCTGGCTTAGTTCCCTGGGACCATTTCCATCTTCCATCTTCCATCAAGACAAAGCCCTAACGTCTGTTCCGAGCGTCGTCAAGCAAGAAGGTTCGAGAATAGAATCATCGAAGTATCTAAGGAGAAAGAAAACTATCCAGAAGATTGTTGGAGGAATGGAAGTATATCTTCAGGAAATGAAAGGTAGTCCACGAAAGAGCTTGGGCCCCAAGAGAGTTTAGTTAGAGTATATATGGAATCTAAGGTCGTAGGTCTTAGATCATCTTCTTCTCTCTCGAATAGCCTAATTCTTAACGGCTTGTATTCGAGAATTACCTTACGATCTATAAAACGATCCCACCTTTCTTCTCTTGTTCTTTGTCTTTCACTTTTGCTTTCTGAGCGGTTCAGAATAGAGAATCGACGATCCCTTAAAAGAATCATTTGACAAGATTTTTGTTGTGTGTGAATTCTTGCCCACACAATTTAGCGCTGACTGTGGGGACCTCATCGACTTCTCCACACGAAGAATCGCTCTAAACCGAAATCATGGTTCAAGCTAAGGATACAACTCAACAACCAAGGCTCCTGGTGACACTTGTGGCACAACAGCTCAATCCCTACGGATCCGTCTCGGCCCCACTCGTCAACAATGACAACAACAACATAATCAACCCAGCAGACCCTCAAGAAACCCCATCAGACAGAGACGCGACCGCCAAAAATCCAGAACCAACTAATCGTGATGTGGTTAATACCATGCTCACGGACTTGCTTGAGCGTTCTGCCAAGCAAGACAAACTCAACGAGGTGATCTCAACCCGCCAAGAGGAGTTAGCTGCTCGGTCCCAGCCGAGAAAATCCATGCGAAGGCTCTTCTTGCAACCTACGCCTTTCGATCCCAAACAGACGACTCAAGGAGTTTCTGGAACCCACAACACCAACCTTCAAGGACCTGAAAGAATTGTTGATCTCACCGACGAGACGCACAAGGAGCTTCACGGCCGTGATCGCGAACGCGGGCCACCGTCGCCTACTCAGACCTACATGCCAGAGATTACCGACCAACCTAGGCTGGAGTTCAACAATCAACGGTTTGCTGATGAAGACAATGTTTATGAATACTCTGATGATGACCAGCCCACCATCAACAAAGCTGAAATCCTCCAACTCAGAGCAGCGATGCGGAAGACTGAAGCTACAATCCAGGAGGTGCGGACCCAGATTCACAAGGCAACTCGTCAAGCACCAGAGATCGACAGAAAGCTGGCCGAATCCCAGAATACACCCTTCACACCGCACATCACCGGGGACCGGATCTCTGACCGTGCAAAGATCAGTAAAATCCCAAACTATGATGGGACCATTATGTGGGCAGGAATTCACACACAACCAAAAACTTGTCTAACGGATC
>OVAP01001349.1:0-20044 GCA_900406295.1 Aurinia saxatilis | reverse complement strand
GGGGGGGGGGTAACTGTGGGGGTCAAATATCCCCCCATAGGTCAAGCTAACGAAGTCATAATGCCGAGGTCATTATCAAAGTCCTGACCTAGGCATTAGTCTCATTCATAATGCCGGGGTCATCATCAAAGTCATGACCTAGGCATTACCCTCACTTATAATTCTGAGGTCATCATCAAAGTCATGACCTAGGCATTATCCTCATTCACAACGCCGAGATCATCATAAAAGCAATGACCTAGGCGTTATCCTCATTCGTAATGACGAGGTCATCAACTAAATCATGACCTCGGCCTTATCTTCTTGCTCCTAAACGGCGAGCTCGTCGTTAACAAATATATGGACACAATAACCAGTTGGGCCCAGTGGTTAGGCAGCGACCATGCTCGTATCTATTAAGGCCGAGCAGATCTAGGCCCCAAGAATAAACAAGACGAGCCGACCTAAAAAGAAAAGGCAAGAAGAATCAGGAAGATACGAGAAGATCTAGATGTTTAACTTATCTCTAAGTCAGCATAATCTTGTATATATACTTCCTTAGGTTAAACTTGTTAGATCATCTCTTTCCTAGCAAGAAAACCCTAATCTTCTGAGCTACGAAGAACTCTTTGTATTCAAACAATTTTCTCATAATATCAATAAAAACACCAATTCAATCCTTAGTTCGAGGTTTCTCAGAGAAGAAGATTGGTTCCCTAAAAAGATCACGTACAAGTTTAATTGTCTTGATGGAAGATGGAAATGGGCCCACGATACCGAATTGAGCTATTTGGCTAGTTATGAGTGTTACTGGGCCCACAAGATTGTTGAGATAATCTCGTGAGTCATATGTGTTCTGATGATCACCTCGTTAAAAACCTTAGCAAGGGAAACCACATGGGAAAAACCTTACCAAGGGAAAAAGAGTGTGATCACAATGATCTTTGTCGATCGTTTGATGAAATGTTCATCATAGGTCCTTAGTTCTCGATGGAACTAAGTCATGTGCCTGAACCCACGGGATGCGATGTTGCTAGACGAGCTAAGTTGGCTCGCGGACTAAGATTTGAACAATCTTTCGGGCCATACTTGATTCTTAGCTCACGGATTGAAATGTTAGCAATCTCGGGGGCCATACCTGAGACTTGGTCCGCGGATATTGAAGAGAGACTTGTCTCACGGGACATGGTAGAGACTTGGCCCGCGGGTTGTTCAGAGAAGGTTGTCCAGCGGGTCCGAGTGAGACTTGGCCCGAGGATAATGCGGTAAGACTTGTCCCGCATGCCACGATAGAGACTTGGCCTGCGGATGAGGATAGCGAGTTTGTCCCGCGGGCATGGTTGAGACTTGGCCTGCGGATGATGAAGGGAGATTTGTCCTGCGGGCCACGGTAGAGATTTGGCCAGCGGATTAGGCCACGGTAAAGACTGCCCGTGGGTGATGGTTGTGAACTTGTCCCGCGGGCCACGGTGAAGACCTGGCCCGCGGGTGGTGATCTTGAACTTGTCCGCGGGCCATGGAGAGACTTGGGCCGCGGGTTGTGGTGTTGAACTTGTCCCGCGGGCCATGGGTAGACTTGGCCCACGGGTTGTGGTCTTGAACTTGTCCCATGGGCCATGGAGAGACACGTGGGTTATGGTCTTGAACTTATTCCGCGGGCCACGGCATGGAACTTGGCTCGCGGGACAGTGTTGATGCATATGTTTGATCCTTTGTGGGTCCATTTCTTGTTCAGACGTTCAATTGATCATCGAGAGATCAAGTTGGCTTGTCCAAGGTCATACGGGACCCATAATGGGACTTGGCTAGCACATTGCTTGGTGAGGTCTGTCGGGACCCACTGTTAGACTTGGCTAGCACCTTGCTTGGTGAGGTCTGTCGGGATCCACTGTGAGACTTGACTAGCACATTGCTTGGTGAGGTTTTGACCGGGACCTACCAACCAAATGTTCATAGAATAAGCTAGGTGGTTCGTCACGAGAGTTTGTAGAACTTTTGGCCCACGGAACAAGCTAAAAGACTTATCCTGCGAGCCAAACGCCTTGCGTGGCCCGCGGGGTAGCTCATGGGCATTGCCTGCGGGCCAGTTGCATGAGGTTGTCCACGGGCCATGCTCAGTACTTGGCTCGCGGGACAAGCCTAAGAGCTTTGTCCACGGGCCAATTTTGATCATGTCGAGTGATTCGTGTTTTATTGTATGCCTTGTTGACCATGGGATCCGCGGTGATCCATACTTGTTCATATCGTTACCTATCGGCATTCCTTGACTGTGACACATGATCAACTCGTGGGCCGTAGTAGTGTTTTGTGGAAAACACTTAATTGTATTATGCTATCAATTTTTGGGGGTGGAATCCGACCCATATAGTTAGCCCCCAAGTCTCTATTGCTTTGTTAGCTATGGAGAGTTAAAGTGTAGCTTGAAGATTGATTCATGGTTGTTGATCACATACCGTTGAGATGTTATGGTTGCTGATAGATTGTTGAGAGAAAGATTGTCTCTTGATGGGTTGTTATCCCAGAAGTGGGCCATGCTGGTTGTTGTGTGTGAGAACTAGAATGTTGCCGTTAGTGAATGGTTGAAGAAGAAGAAGTGGGCCCTGATCGAAGAGGGGAGACACAAGAAGGCTCTCGAGAAGGACTTGGGCCGCGTATGACTTGATGAAGGCGGACAAGAGCTAGCGGGCCATGACGTGGCTCATGGGAGAAGGTTTGCTTCTCCACACGCGGGCCTAGTTGAGCATGGGTCCCGTCGTGCATCGAGCCTCGACGTAGCTCACGGGAGAGGTGTTGTCTCGTCGTACGTGGGCCATGAGCTAAGATATGGCTAGCTGAGGTGAAGATGTCGTCTCGTTGTGCACAGGCCACAAGCTAAGATGTGGCTAGCAGAGGTGAATATGTCGTCTAGTCGTGCGCGGGCCTTGTCGTATGGGACATGAGTGAAGGCGCCTCCTTGCATGCGGGCTAACATACACGTGGGTCCCGTCCGAGCGTAGGTCGCGTGGGTGGTTACGTGGCATTGTGCATGGGCCATGTCGTGAGCGAGTCTCACCGTGACGCGGGCCAAGTCTTCTTTGGGCCCCAGAGTGGTTTGGCTCGCGGGATTTGTTCTTATGAAGGCGATACGGGCCTAGGTTGGTTTATGGGATATGGTGAATGCTTAGACGAGACTCGAGTCGCGGATATGTTTGATGTGTGTGGGGGCAACAAGGACCAAGCTGAAGGTCGCAGGAGATGGAGCTTCTTCTCAGGCGAGCCAGGTCTCGAGCGGGGACCACACGGACCAAGCTCAAAGTCGCAGGAAGTAGAGCTTCTTCTCAGGCGAGCCAAGTTTACACAGACCTGATATATCTCATATTTTACCGGTCTTTATGATAATAAACATAAACTTATATTTATTTTAGAGTCTATATTACTGTTATTAGAGTCCAAAAGAGTCAATTTAGGTGCATGGACGAGTTTTAGAGCTTTGGAAGGATCTAGCAGAATTATGGAGCAAAAATGGAACAAGCTTGAAGAGACGAAAAAGGAAACAAAGCAAGTATGGAAATTCAATCGACACCACCCTGGTGTCGATCGACACCCTATGGAGAATCAGCGACTTTCCATAAATCTCAAGACCAAGATTTTTCCCTAATTTTTTATGCTAATTCTTTAAACCTAAAATTTGTCCTGAACCTTATAACTACTTTTCTACAGCCATTGTTTAGGCTAATGCTTTAATTTACTTTAGAGAGAGTTTTGGGAGAAGATTTCTTAAATCCATTTTATTTATATTATTGCTTTCATTGATTATTGCATGATTAATTTCTTTGCTATGTCTGAGTAATTCATTAGTTAGGTTTAGGGTTCTTAGATTATGATGAATTTTTGTTAGCCTTATGCTTAATTTAGGAACTATTAATTAACTCCTCCTAGATGTTCTTATTGCTAGATTCATATATTAGCTACCTAGAGTTTAGATCATAGGGAATTTATTATACACGAGAGTGTTAATAAATTGCTGGAATTGTCTTAGGAGAGCTAGCTATATTTTCTCAAGAAGACTTGATTTGGAATAGTTAGTGAACAATTGAATCGGTTTGTTAATTCTAGTTTAAGTTCCATAGGATTTCTCAGCGAGAGTTGGTCTTTCTAGGATTTAAATTAAGTTAGTAAGTCTCAGTGAGAGTTGGATTTGCTTGATAGAATTGTTCATGTTCTAGAGTTAAGGTTCTTATAAACTTTGCACGACGGGTGTCGATCGACACCACATCAGTGTGGATCGACACTGCCCATTTTAGGTTCAGAATTGATTCTTAATTGAAGTTCCCAAAGCCTAATGTTTGCTTTAATAGATTAAACCCACATCTTATTTACTTGTTTCCTGCAGTAGTTAGTCATATAAAAAACCCACTCAACCTAGTTTTAAATTAGAGTCTAGTCTTAGTTTGCAATTTATCGGTCCTTGTGGATTCGATCCCTAAGTACTACATCGCTTTAGCTGTGCTCTTGCGGTTAAATACAAAGGGTAAACTTTTGTATATCAGGACCAAACTTAAGGTCGCAAGAAGTTGAGCTTCTTCTCAGGCGAGCCAAGTTGCGTATGTTAAGTTAGCGGGCCAAGACGTACTCACGGAAGAAGGTTCGTTCTCCTCACGCGAGCCAGGTTGCGTATGGGACCCGTTTAGGTGTGGCTCACTGGAGTGAACCTTGTGCCTTGTCTGTGGGCTTCACTCATTGTGGACCCTCACGCTGCGAGCTTGAGTCTTGAAGATCATCTCATGTTGATGCGTGCCAAGTTATGAGCGGGTCCCCAAGTGTGTAGCTCGCGAGGACATCGGCGTCGTGTTGCGCGCGGGCCAAGTTGAGAGTCGGTCCCTTCATGATTTTGGCTTGCATGGCTCAATGCATTCACGGTGGGTGCTTGATCGAGTCTTCAAGTGGATGATGGGATTGATGAACTTGGGATGGCCGTTGATCGAAGAATGGCTAATGACCAAGGTGATTATGGTTCATGCCTTAGTAAATGTTCTTGATTAATGTATGCAATTGAGATATTGATGCTTCGATGTTTTGATCATCGGGATATGCTCAAATTTGTGTTGGATGTTCCCTTGTGATATGGCATTGTTCCTTGTCATTTTGATTGCAATGCAGTCATTGTTGCGACTGATTAAAGTCTTTGCCTCACCATTTGCCTTGAGTAGCGACCTCTCAGCAAGGAAGTGTGATTGACTTGAGTGGGCCAGCAAACTTTTCTTGCCGGGTTTGGAGGGATCATGTTTATCAAATCTACCTTAGCATGCGTTGTGATGTTAGCGTTTTGGCAAGAGGATTATGTTCATGAGATGTATATGACCAGCATGATAGATGTGATTCGATGGGTCACTTAGATGATCATAGCGATCAGGTTTTTTGTGGAGAAAGATTAAACCAAATAATATCCCTCCATGTGACGATGCATGAAGGATGTGCCCATAGGATGTCGATGACCAACGTTTAGTTGTTGAGTTTTTAAAGAGAAACTATTTCTTTCACACCCCCACTCTATATCTAGTGAAGCTGCTCGTGCGCTTTACCATAGAGATGGTGTTCATGACCCCGGGTATATATCACTGTTGTGATCAGTAACAATGGGTGCGATTTTATACGCTTGAAGATTTTGTAACCTTCGTTCGTGAGCTGTGATAGGATTGTTAGCTCAATGCTTTCGTCGACAATGGTTTGCATTTTAAGAGAGCTAGAGAGCATTACTAACCCAGATTTGTTATGTTCACAAATTGCCTTAACATCAACTTTCATTGGCAAAGGACAATTTGCTCTCTTAAATGAGGTTTCAAGAATCCTAATACACTTTCGTATAATAGAAAATCCTAAGAACAAAAACTAGGTGATCAATCTAGTTTTAGGATTACAACATTCATAAGGAGGAAGCCTATTCCAATGATCTACCTATTTACATTCAGTGACTAACCTAACAACCCATGATTTCTATAGATCTAACAACCTAACTACTCCCACATGAATGAACTAACAATAAAATAAGACGTAATGAAGAACATGATCAACAACAAAAATAAACTGAATGATACCTTATTAAAAACGAAAATAATGAAATAACAAGGTTTAGATGACTTCTCCACAATAGTAATGAAAGGAAAGGAGAACAAGAGTGTTTCTAAAGCAAAGGAGACTCAAGATGGCTGCTGTGGAGGCTCAAAATTCTTTTATATGAGTAGGGTTTCATCCAGAATCAAGGGATTAAGTGGTGATTTGCCCAATTTTCGTGATTTAAGATTTTCCAAAAATGGCTCTCGCAGGCTCGAGAACGATCGTTCTATACCAAGAACGATCGTTCTGATGCCCACATTAACTCTGAAGCTGGACTAATATGTCTTCAGTAAAACAGTCATATCTTCTCAACCGATAATCAGAATGACTCAAAACCACCACCAAAGTGAAGCTAACACAATTTCCTATGTGGTGTCAAAATTTGAGATTGAAATTCCTATGGGAAGGCCTTATTATGACATGATTGTTAAGGAACTTTGGACTGGTTCTGCATTGTCATTTCACTTGTTTGCCTCTTTTTGCCTCAAATCTTCATTCCGATACTTCAATTCAAGCTCCAATGCATTAAGCACCTATTAAGACTCTAAGCAAACCTAAAGACTTGAAAAACATAGGAAAAACAAGGATTAAAACATGTCAAAAATTCAATATATCAAGTCACAATATTTCTTCATCTCATCAGCTCAGTTCTTAGGAAGTCTTTTAACTCATGAAAAGAAACTTACAAATATTATGCTCAAACCAGTTCAACGAAATTATCTAACTAAAACTGAACTAGCCCTTGTCGTTTTTGTACCAAACTTCATTGGGGTGGGGAACTATGAGCTCCAATTGATTGCTTCTTCAAATTCTGGAGAAGCTAAAGACTCTTGTTCATCTAGATCTTGATCAAATTTCCAACAGCTAACATTTCAGATTCCGAATTAACGCCAATCACTGAGATCGAAGAGAAGA
Source organism: Aurinia saxatilis (assembly GCA_900406295.1). Lineage (NCBI taxonomy): Eukaryota > Viridiplantae > Streptophyta > Magnoliopsida > Brassicales > Brassicaceae > Aurinia > Aurinia saxatilis. Next base: position 13,057 of record OVAP01001349.1, on the reverse strand, counting down.
AAGAGAAAGGAAAGAATAAATTAGTGCACCTCCATAGCTATCAATTATTTGCACCTCCATAGATTGAAGTTTCAAGACAACGTGATTCTTGTTCGTCTCTCTTTTTTCACAAAAGTGGAAGCCTTTTCTTGATACATAGATGTAAAGAAAGCAGTTTGGTTAAGTGAATAGGAATCTTATTTTGGAGAAAAACAATCCACAAAAGCACAGAGGGAGGATATCACCGTCAACCCACATAAAAGGAGTGAGTTAAGAAAGACTGAAAGACTAAGAGCAAACCTTTAACAGTATGAACAATGCTGGAAAAAGACTAAACACATTGAAATCTATCAGTACGTGGTATTTTGATAATGCAAAGAACAAAATTTTAAAGAGGTTTTCATTACCTCAAATTAACAATAGTCACCCTTTAGATTTATCAAAATCGCAAGCCAACAACCGAACCAATCTCCGGTTTGTAATTTTGAGAAATAATTTATGAGATATTTTAGAGAAACGTACAAACAGAGGATTACGATTCAAATCAAGCTCATAAAACCTTACCTTATATCGATTGTGCTAGGTTTTAGTTGAAATCGAGTGTTTACCTGAGTTTTTTATTGGACATGAATCTGAAAAATTCCAAAAAGGAGATTGTAGAGAAACGTTCGACCAGTATGCTGCGATGTAAATCAATATCAAAAACCCAAAACTGAATAAATTATTTAGGGGAGTACGATTTCAAAAGAAGAAAGCTTTGACGAACGAAGAACGATAATTGTATAATCCCCACATATGATATAAGCTTTCATGTCATAAGTAAATGAATATGATTGGTACACATATGATTTTTCAATAAAATTACTTCAAATTAATAGATAGGAGATAGATTTACAACCACCACGTACATTCTTTTTTGCAATAAACTTTACCATTAAATAAAATTATTTTTAATATGGGTATATCGATTTAAAGGTTATTGGTAATAGCGGCGTTTTCAAAAGTCGAGGATATATCTTCGTTTGATACTGGGGTATTTTCACGGCATCTTCAAATGCCAATACATTAGATGTACGTGTACCCAATGTCCAAAATTCCGTTTTATCCTACAAATATCTATAGTTAATATGTAAATGAAGTAATATATTTTATATTGTATATATGGACCATCATAGATTCCTTCACAATTGTAGGCAAACGCATACACCCATTAAAGAACAAAGTGGGAGAAAGAGACGCATCTTTTGTAAAGCTATATGGAGAAGATGGTTAGGATCACGAGTGGCATCTTCATTTGTTTTTCAATTTTTGTTTAGTAAGATAGAGAGTCCTATTGATATTTCCAAACGCAGAATCTTCTATTCCACTAGGATGCTTTGTTTATTTTTATATTTTCTATATTCATTAATGGGTAAATTTAATTAATATCAAGATAATTGAATAATTAAGTAAATAACAATGATAATATAGAAATTAAGTAAATAGCAGAGAGAAACAAAAATTAAACCATAAATATCTTTGCCATATTGTTTATTTACACAATATGTTATTGCTCTAAAAACTGTTTTCTCTGGTGATATTGTTCATCACAGTGATAACTATTGGTTTATCACGTTAACTAATACAATACTTTGATAAGTTTACTTACGAATAATTTATCACGATTAAAATAGAAATAACTAGTTATACGAACTTTTAGCATGCTAATGTATTAAATATTTCATATAATAGTTATGTTAACTTACTAAAATATTAAATATATCATATAACATTTATATTTCATGATAACAATATATTTCACACTTAAGTAACGAATTTAACTTGATAAAAATTATAATAACATTCGTGTTTTAGAAAAGAAAAAAAGTGAAAATTAAATCAAAAAGGATAGTTTGGAAATAAATAGTTTCTTTATGTTGACAATTAATTTAGTTATTGTTCACCTTATTTTTCATTCATCTATTGTCATCCACTAGTATTTCCTATTCATTTCATTAATTAGTAAAATAGAAATGCTTTGCTTCTTTTATTTTTCTTCTATTTGAGTAGATAAATATGTTTATATTGACTCATTTAAGTAGGTCTAATCATTTGTATAAATATGAGGTAATCCTCCACCTCTTTTTCAGATAATAAATGATAATATACAATTATATTGATTTTCAAAAAAAAAAAAATATATATATATATATATATATATCATGATTTAGTGAAAAAATCCATCACATAACTATTGTGCCCAATAATATACTGAATTAACAAAAACCCCCACAATACAACTCACATTAATATTTTTAATTTAATCAAACTTTTGCATAATGGAGAATCAACCACAGGTGTTTACACCGTAGATACATGACCCAACAAACAAAACTATCACATCTTCATTTGACATACATATACATATATAATAGCGACAATCTCTAAAATGAAAATGAGTTCCAAAAATACCATCAACTTCAAAAAGTTCCACATAACCACTATTTACATAGTAAAAATATATGTTTGCCCTTAATTAATTACAATATTTATTAAATAATAAATAATAAATCATTTTTGAAATTAAAAATAAACACTTTTTAAGAAAGTTTCTTAAAAAACAACAAAAAATTAGGAAGCTCTTCTTAAACCTCTAAAACGTTTTAGGAAGCTCTTCCTAAACATTAAAAACGTTTAGGAAATTTTTCCTAAACATTAAAACCGTTTAGGATGACCTATCTAAATATTAAAAACTATTCAAGAAACCAGTCCTAAACATTAAAAATGTTTAGAAAATTCTTACCAAATATTAAATACATTTAGGAAGTCCTTCTTAAATATTTTTAAAAAAATTAAAAAGGCTTTCCTAAACATCATTAAAAACGTTTAGGTTGACATACCTAAAAACTAAAAACTATTTAAGAAACACGTACTAAACACTAAAAACAATTAAATACATTTAGGAAGTCCTTCCTAAATATTAAAAAAAAACTTAGGAAGGCTTTCGTAAACATCAATAAAGTCTTTCTAAATTATTAGAAGCACATTTTTAAATAATGATATTCTTATAAATTAGTTGGTGAACTATTATACACAATCTAAAAAAAATATTGCAAATGTTTAAAGCTATTTGAGATGTTTACATAATTAATTCTGAAAATTTAGTTAGCATTTCCTAAACATTAAAAACATTCACCAAACTCTTCCTAAATTAAAAAAACACATTACTAGATGATGTTATTTTTATACATGTTTTAGTAAACTATTATATATCAACAGGCACCATTTTTGAATGTTTAAAGTTATTTGAGATGTTTAAATTGTCATTTACAAAAATTTTGGAAGGGCTTCCAAAAATATTATTAAATTTTCACAAAATAAAAAAGTAAAAAAATAATTTTTCAAAAAATTTTTGAAAAAAAATATATCATTAATTAATTTTGATTATAAATAAAATGAAAATCACAAAAAAACAATTATGTCTTTTTATGCCATTTTGATACATGAACTCAAATTAAAATGCCATTTCATGTATTAACTCAGTCAACTCTGTTTTTTGTTGCTGAGTGAGATGTCACATGGAAAATTATGATTAAAATATTAGTATTAAATTCTAAAAATATTAAAAAAATTCCCAAAAATTTAATTTTTTTTAAATAAAGAAAATAATAATTTCTTTTTCATAAAATTAATGTATCTTTATATATTCTTTTAATTTTTTAATCACACTTATATTTCAAAATTTTAAAAATTATAAAAATAACATCTACAAATCCAAAAGCTACTGATTTACTTTATCCTTTTTGTTTTTTTAATACATCATTTTTAACTAAATAATCAATTTTAATATTTTAAAATATTTTTAATACATTTTCTTTAAATTTACAATTTTGGCATTTTTTTAGTTTAGAGTTAGGGTTAAGTATTTAATAACTATTTGAGTTTAAGTTTTTAAATTTACAAATGGTTAATTTAGTATTTTAATCCTACATTATAAAGAAGACTAAAATATTTGTATAGAAATAAATTAATAATACAAATGTAGGAATAAAAGGCGTAGGAAAAAGTGACGATACAAATATTCGTATAGGATTCAAACTGGGCAATTTTTTATAATACAATCTTTTGAAGTTGTAGTTCCAAAAATACAACTAAAAGTTTTATTTCCCGAAAATACCACTAAAACGTTTTACTGTTTCAAAAATACAACAAAATTTAAATTACTCTTTAAACATTATAAACTAAACCCTAAACCATCAAAATTAAACCCTAAACCCTCATAACTAAACCCTAATCCTTAAAAAATAAACACTAAATATAAAATAAGTAACCCTAACAAAAATAAATAAATTCTAAACCTTTGACAATTACTTTAGTGTTTGTGGTATTTTCTTAAAATAACACTTTTAGTGGTATTTTTAAAAATAAAACTTATTGTGGTATATATGGAACCCACCTTCAAAGTGTAGTATTTTAAGGAATTTCTCATGAAAATATAATCGCGAACCCACAAATTGTAATTTTATGGAAATAATTTAATCCTAAATCCAAAAAAATTTAATTTTGAAAATTTTGCAATATAAGTGTGATTAAATTTTTTAAAAGAATATATACAGATAAATTAATTTGATCAAAAGTATTATTTTCTTTAGTTTTTATATAAAAAAAATTGTGAATTTTTTAATATTACCGAAATTTAAAACTAATATTTTATTTAGAATTATCTACGTGGCGTCTGACTCAGCAACAAATAATAGAGTTGGCTGTGTCAATACATGAAATGGCACTTTGATTCAAGTTCATGTATTAAAATTTAAAAAAAGAATTTAGTTTGTGTATATATAATTATTATACGAAAGTTGAGGTGTTAATCCTCACGTCTACGGTTGTTCATACATGTATCGGCACTTTATTCATGCACTGGCTTTTGGTGTTTTTGGTGAAGAAAGAAAAAATACTTTAATAATTTTTGTGATTGTTTAGTAATTCTATAAATGAATATGTATAACTATGTCTGATAGGAGTGATATTTTATTGGTTTTACTATATATTTTATGCAATTTTTATGATAACACCAAAGGATTTCGAAAAAAGTGATGATTTTTACTTTTATATGTTTTTTAATTGTTTTTTTTGTGTGAAAATAAGGCGTTTTAGGTTTAAGAAATAGTCATTTCTTGCTAAAAGAAGCAATCCAACATAAGAAGAATATGCTTGGATGAAATTATTACGTAACTTGGGTTAAAGCAAAATTTGGAGAAAAATAAGCCATGTGAGTTAGCTTTCACATGGACTTGTGATATGCTCAAATTTACCTTAAAGACTAATTGCAAGAGCACAATTAATTAGTTATAGTATTTAGAGATTGAATCCACAGAGTCTTTAAGTTGCACTATAAGTTTAAGAATTAAAACTTCACATGCAGATTTAATAAATTTGACCAACGAATAACTATTAATTAAAGATGTAAAGAAAGAGTTTAAATCAATGAGACAAAAGGCCGTAGGTAATTCATTGGGTAACCTGAAATTCATAGATAAAATGATATTAAGAGCATGATTAAGATTTGTCCTAAACATAAATCACTAATGTAAAATCAATCAACTGTCGTCACGAAAATTATCTACGTGTAAATCATAGAATTCCAAATTTCTTTGCAACTTCTATAAATAAAGACAAGCATTAATCATAATCCCTAAACCAAATTTCTTTGCAGATAGATATTTTTCTCTTCTAAAATAATTCAAGCAATTAATTATGCTTTCACATCACTTAATTAACTTATGATCTAAATTTCAGGTGATCAATCTAGAGCTCGCATTAAACACAATTTTAGATGAATAATTATGTATGATTCCTCTAACTATTATTCTAAACTATAAATCCATCATAAACCCTAGAATTACCCGAATCCTAACGAGCAAACTACTCACACATATTAATTGAAACAATCAACAAGATTAAAGAAATATGCATGTAAAAGAGATATCCAATAAAATAAATATGGTTAAAAATCTTTTATGTGACTAGAATATTCTTCCTAAAAGCTATGGAACAATTCTATTGCTTCAGTCTCAATAGAATTTAAGATTTTTTAAAATTAAGCATAAAAACATGTTTTTATACAGCCAAAACACGTTTTGGTCTTCTGCCATCTTTACATAAATTTTTGGGCGGTTTGTGCAATAAAAGGGAGGGGGTGTCGTTCGACACCCTTGTGATGTCGCTCGACACCTTAGCCAATCCTCGCCTTACTCGATTTTCTCGCCAGAATGATATGTCTTCACTAAAACTATCATATCTCTTCAACTGTGAATCGGAATGAGTTGAAACCACAACCAAAGTGAATCTAACTCAATTTCATATCTTTTGTCAAAATACGAGATAAAAATCCAACAGGAATACCTCCATCGGATATGATCTTTGAAGCCCTTCGGACTGGTTCTGAATCATTATTTCACTACTTTGCTTCTTAAATCTCCAAAACACTCTAGATTGCTCCAAAACCACCAAATGTGTGCTTGAACATGTAAATACTAATAAAGACTAGGAAAAAAATCTAAAAGACTTAAAAAAACACTTTAATTGTGGCTAAAAACCATAAAAACCACGATATATGGACTCCCCCAGACATAGCCATTTCTTGACCTCAAGCAAAATATCAACTAAGCTCTGAAAGAATTTTGAAAGAAAATGAACTCACGTTCCCTTTAAGCCCTAAATCGCTTTGTCATCTCGTAAGCCACAATTTACAGAGCCAATCTAAACCAGACCACCATGTACTTCTCCTTATACTCCCTTAGTATTCCAAATTCGAATCCCACAGTCCAGCTATGAAGTTGATGCCATTATCTTTGCTTGTATCTTCTTTTTATCCCAATTCTTTCAAAAATTCTAGACTCATTTCCCATACAATACTTGACAAACCCACACTTGAACATAAATATTCCTTACTCTTCTCCATACTTGAGTAGCATTATAGTTTGGTTGTGGATCAGTGAGATTTTTAGTCTCTAACATGTACCTTATCCCTTTAAATATAGGTAACATCAGCGGAAAAGCCATTTTCTAGGCAACCCTAGTATTTTACCTAATCGAATTGTAGTTGTATTGTAAAGACACTTTTTCGGAAGGGAGAGTAATCATATTGTAGCTATATTGTAAAGTCACTTTTTCGGAAGGGAGAGTAAGAAATGCTTTCTCTTACTTGTTGAATCTGACAAGCATGAATTAAAGAATCAAATCCTAGAACATTGATCACATTGAAAATGTGCAATACGCTCAAACCGTTCAGATCCTCATAACTAAACATATGTGTCTTTGTACTACTAACTGACCCTTGGATTTTTCATTAGTCTGATCTAAAATTACTTATGCAAATATGGTCACTAAGAGGAAAAAGTTAATGCAATAAACGAAAGAAAAATATCATAATTCAGCGATTTTGACTCAACAAAACGCTTGATAAAAAAAAATTAAAATTATCCCGAAAATCAAGACAAAGACAAATATATCGATATTTCTCTCCTCCAAACTTAAATAACACTGTCCTAGTATGTAAAAACCTCGAGGGGAGAAAAGAAAGAAATATTAATCGAAACAGCCAAAAATCAGAATACTTAACATTGTTCTGCGGGGGGTGTCGATCGACACAAATGATGGTGTCGATCGACACCAAGTCATATCGTTCGACATTAAAGGGGTGTCGCGCGACACAAAAAGACAGTGACCACTAAATCTGATTTATTTGAAATACCTGTTTTCTTTATTTTTTTCTTTATAGAAACCGTAATAAATATATACGTAATAGTAAAATCACGACAATAATTTTCTAAATAGTAGAAAACCTTGCCGAATTTATAAAATTAAAATTAAAATTTTTCAAAAAAACCTTAAGTATTTTTAAAAAGGGAGAATCTAAAAAATGCATCTTTTGAGGTGCACATTTTTAAAAATACCCTAGGAAGGGGGATCAATCGCTGGAACACTTCTCTTCGAAGCCAATAACGCCAAAACACTCTCCTCATTTGACAGAATTTTGTTATTTTTTTTTTTTTTATCAGATTTGTGGTGTTTTACGCTGAACCCAGAGAAGTTGTTGATAATTACAAGATCCAACCAAGCAAACCCGACCCATGTTTCCAACCAAACAAAAACCCGACCTAAGCATTTGATTTTCTATAAACCGAAATAGCCCAACACCCTTTCCATATGGATACACTGATTCAATTCACCTCACCTCCTCACTTTAATTTCATCTCTATTCATATATTCATATCGTCTCGATTCATCCCATCCATCTTTACCCTAAATCAAAGTTTTTTAACCCTCTCAATTAAAATAGAAAATAGAGTCAATGGCACCAAAGATGAAAATTCCCGCGAAGTACACGGCGGAGCAAGCGAAGAAAAAGGAGGCCGAAGAAAAGAAAAAGGAGGCCGAATCAATGAAAAAGGAGGAGAAATAAGGAGTTAGCGGAGAAGAAGAAGGAGGAGGAAGCAAAGACGAGGAATGAATTAGCGGCTAAGAAGGAGGAGGAAGCGAGGAAGAAGTCCGAGTTAGCGGGTAAGAAGGATGTGATGGATAACAAAGTTCCGTCGAAGAAGGATAAAGAATCCGTGAAAAGGATCCCCGTGAATACCGTGGTTGAGGAAAAGGCCTCCACGGTTGTTGAGAAAGAAAAAGGTCCGGCTTCGGGAGACGGAGCCGTAGATGATTCGTCTTCGGAGGAGGAAAGCTCAGAGGAGGAAAGCGGAGATTCTTCTTCCAATGAGGGAAGCGGAGAATCATCGGGTGAGGAGGAGGGAACGCCACCGAGCAAAAATCCACCGCAGCAGCCCAACAAGCCGGCACCGCAGCAGCCGAGCATGAAGCCAGCACCGCCGCAACCGAGCGAAAAGCCACCGCAACCGCCGAGAAAAGACCCACCACCGCCGATGGGTAGTAGTTCCGACGAAGTAAGTTATCTAACCTTCCCGTGTGATTGTTTAATTGGAATGGATCCTTGTGTAATTTGGAAAAAAATGCAAAGAACAACTAGTTGTACAGCTAGTAACTGGATTGTGTTAAAGTTAGAAAAGAAGTAGTAACTGGTATGTGGTATGTTTGTGTTCGAAGGAATCTGGAACGGAATCTGATTCGGGTGAGGAAATGGAAATGTATTTGCCTCCATCATGCTATTCGACGCCAGCTAATATTGCAACGTGGTGTTATGTCTCGAAGGCTGTGAAGACGATTAATAAAATGGTAGATCAAAACAAGGAGAATTGGTTCCTTGATGACCCTCAGTTTCGGCATTTCTTTCATATGCAGAATGATCCAAACCACAAGATGATGGGGATGTGGTCGCTTGTACTCGGCACGGCTCGGATTGAGAAGGAAAAGGAAGCTTGGTTCGTGGTTGACGGAGTTCCAATCCGTTACTCGATGAGAGAGCATGCACTAATCTCGGGATTAGATTGTCATAATTATCCGGAAGATTTTGAGAGTATAGGTGATATGAGTTTTGTGAAGAAACATTTCAAGGAGACCAAAGTAACACTAGAAGCGGTGAAGAAGAAGTTTATGTCAATGAAGAAGCATTCTCGGGATAGGTTGAATATGGCCGTCCTCTACTTCCTTTCGAGTATTGTGAAAGGAAGTACGAACCGAGGAACACAAGCGTATGCCGTTGACCAGTTATTTCAAAAGATTGTCACAGATCTTGATCGATACAAGACATTTCCTTGGGGTCGATTCACCTTCCTCGACAATATCCGAGAACTCAACAAAACAATGAAAGGTTTTAATGGTGATCTTTCAACCAGGAGTGTGAACTTTCCAACTTTCGTCATTCCTTTAGAGGTATGTCATATAATTTAATGGTAATGTAATGCAAAAAATGTGGTGATGTGATTATGTGAGTATGTTTTTATGTGTAGCTTTTGGCATTTGAGGCAATCCCGATACTTAGGAGGAAGTTTAGAGATGATGTGACACCGGACGACGTTGAGTGTCCTCGAATGTGCAAGAGTGTCTTTAAGACCAGTGATATGAAAAGATTTAGTTTCGAGGAAATCAGCAAAAAAATATTGTGAAACTAAGGTTAGTAACTTATGTTATGTTTATGTTTTGCTCTCGGGTGTACAATTACGTACGTCTAGTGTAACTAAAATCATGTGGTACAGTTTGTAAAACTATAAGCATCTGGTACAACTATAATCATCCGGTACAACTATAATCATATAGTGAATCATATAGTGCAACTAGTACAACTACGTATAACTAACTGTAATTTTTTTTTCTAGGAAATTGAAAGATTCATGAAAGCAAGTGACGAAGAGAAAAATCTTCATTTTGATATCATGATCGACCAAGGTTATGAGGCTGATGTTGTTGACACTATTGTTGATGGTTGGACAAAGCGTCTTATTGATGAGGGAAGATCAATTTGTTTTGAAGACCTTTTGGCCAAGGACATTAAAGGCCGACAAGAACCGCCTAAGATTTTCGAGAAGAAGCGTAAGAGGAAAGTAAAAGGGGCTGAGGCTGAGACTACGGAGAGTGAGTCATCTGGATTCGTCTCATTGAATGTGTTTGTAGAGTTCAAGGAATCAGTTGAAGCGCGGTTCAATGATCTTGTCAATAAGTTGGATGTCATGACCGCAAGATTGTCGGCGGTGGAAATATTTGCAACGGACACGGCGAGCAAACTAGATAATTCGGATGATTCGTGGATGGGAAGAGTGCCTCGTACCACAATTGTTCTGGAACAGCCTAATTTGGAAGTTGATCCGGAGAAAGCGATGACACCAGAGAAACAGAAGACACTGGATAAAGACAAGACCCCGGAGAAAGAGAAGACATTGGTCGAATTATAGGAGGATGAATTGGATGAGGATGTGGAATCGGATGAGGATTTGGAGGAGGCGGATGGAGATATGGATGGAAAGAAGGACGAAGAGGAGGATGTCGAAAAGACAAAGAAGAGGAAGAATGATGGAGAGAAGGATGTGGAAAAGCCGAGGAGGAAGAAGAGAAAAGGGTACCCAGACTTAGTGAAGGGACCTTATGAGAGGCCTAAGACGAGGGCTGTGGAGAAACAAATGAAGTCGTAGTGTTTAAATTATTTTTTTTTTGTTGTTTATGTGACAAATGGTAAAATTCGGTACAATTGTGCTTTGTTTTTTGGATTGTATTTGGATTTGATTATTATCTGGTATTTCGTTTGTTTGCAAAATGGTTATGTGTTTGGTTTGAAAATTTTATTGTGTGGGTAAAATCACACAATCACTATTTGTTCGAGGTTCTTAACGAGGGACTCGATACAAAGAGTGGACACAAACAGAAAGAACTAGCAAAAGATTGCTTAGAATTTTATTGAGAGAATCAGGTCTTTCGTAGCGTAAGCTTTTAGGGTTTTTTAGGCTAGAAAGATATGATCTACAAGTTTAACCTAGGAAAAGTATTTATACAGAAAATATGCCGACTTAGAGATAAGTTAAACTCCTAGANGGCTGCTCGGCCCACCGTTGTTGGCTGGTAAGCTCGGCCTTCGGGGAGTGATAAGAGTGGGCCGAGGAGATGATTCTTGTTATTTCCCGGCCTGCCATAATGAATAGAAGTTTTGCCGAGGACAAACCGTTGATCGTATCCTCGGCTATGCGTTTTCTGAGCTATACCGAGCACGTGATTCAGCTATCGTCCCCGGCATACTTAAAGATGACAATTGTGACTCAAGAACGACCGAGGACATGGTNGTCCTCGGTTTCACGAGCGTAATGGACTACGCCGAGCACAATGACCAAATTTTGAGCTCGGCGTGTTTAGCTACGGAAGTAGCGCCGAGGAAGTAGCTTTAGAAGACTTCCTCGTCATTTTCTCAGGAGACTTGGTTATTTATATTAGATGTTTACCTTCGGATACTTGGTGGGAGGTATTTGACCCCCACATGCATGCTGATTTCTGCATTATGGATATCAATGAGGAGACCAATAGACCATTGATTCTTGGTTCTTTGTTCCGTGCAACTGTTGGAGCTGTTATGGATTATCCATACCAACGAGTCTTCTTCTCCAAGATCAACACAAAGGTCTTCTATTACTTTAATATTAAAGGAGAAACCTCTTGCAAGGCCATTCACCATGATGAGAAGCTGAATTCAGCTCTTAAAGATGCTACCAAAGCAGTCCAAACCATCATCAAAGACACTCCGAACATCGACAAATCATCTAAGGTAAAGCACGTTCGATCTTCAAATCCATTTGCTACAATCAACATTGTCATTCCAGAGGAGTTAAGAGATATGGGAGATCATGTTATCAAGGACCGGTTGGATGCTACGATGGCGATCTTTCCTCAAGTTTTTTCATGGCAAGTCCAAGGCGATGTGCTCGAAGCGAAGGGAAAATTTCAAAGGTTCCTATACGATCCACCATGAGTCACCATCCACACAATAGTCAGGCTAAGGACTAAAATTAAGCGCTGGTGGGAGGCAACCCACTTGTGAGTTTTCTATATCTTATAATATTTATTTTAATTATTTTTGGTATTTTTGAATTTTTAAATATACTTACGGATTTAAAAAAAATTATTTTAATTTTATAAAATTGGCCTGAATTTTCTATGATTTGTAAAGTTATTTTCATGATTTTTTATATTATATTATTTACTATGGTTTTTCTACTATAAAATAAAAGAAAAAACAATTATGTAATATAAATCAGATTATTGGCTCGATGCCAAAAAGGGGAAGTGGGCCGAAGAGTTAGACAGTGTTGTCTGGTGACACCGAACAACTCCTCGGCATCCTATGGGTGAAACTCCTTTTGCCCTCGTCTATGGTTCTGAATGCGTAATTCTGGCCGAGATTGAGTTTCCTGGACTTCGTCGACAACTCGCTTCGAGACATGAAGAACTCAAAAACGTTATGCGACTTGACCAACTTGATTTTCTCGATGAGAGAAGAGATCGAGCGCTCGTCCGCCTCCAGAATTATCAGCAAAAAGTGGCTCGGTACTACAACTCTCACGTTCGTCCTCGGCGTTTTCACGAAGACGAGCTCGTCTTGTGATATATTACGTTTTTGACATGTTTTAATCCTTATTTTTTCTTTGTTTTT